>CAJNDS010002068.1:20000-22500 GCA_905221605.1 Symbiodinium natans | reverse complement strand
TCTCCTATCTGCAGGTTGCAAATACATGGGGGTTTCCGAAATGAAAGGCTCATTATTGGTGTCGTTCTTATAAGGGAAACCTACCAAGGGGGGGGGGGGGTCTTTTGTCCCCATCGTCGTAAACCCCCACATAAGGCACCCAAAAATCAGAACACCCACATGGGAGCTCAGGAATGAGACTGAAACAGTAGATTCTGGCACTTCGCGGCACTGCGTAGATCCCGAAGCTTGAGCCCGAAAGCCCTGAATCACACCTGAAACCTTGACATGGAACCCTAAAACCCTAAAACTTTAATACCCTAAAACCCGAAAGCCCTAAAACCCTAAAACCCTAAAACCCTAAAACCCTAAAACCCTAAGCCAAAAAGGTTCGCTGGCTCAGCCTTGCTGGTCTTCACCTTTCCGTACTCCGGTGGCTTCAGCGCGATTCCACCGAGACCAGAGGCTTGAATGAAGCAAGCCAAAGATTGCATCAATGTCTAGCAAACATGTAGCCAACTGCATTGATCATCCGAGCTTTCCTGAGGTGTGAACGTGCATGTCTGAAACACCTGCAAGTGAAGTACCCAGAGCGAGAGGTTAGAAGCAACCATCAAGACAAGTAAAAGCGACATTCCTCACCATCACCATCCTGTATGTGTGACTTGAGCATCCATGGCCCTAGCGAAGCTTACCTTCGGGCAGGGCTCGCAACTTTTAGATGCCCCAGGCATTTTTGTAAGAAACCCGAAGCAGTATAAACCCTAAAGCCTATAAACCCCCCTTAGACCTTACAAACCCCCTAAACCCTAAATGACAAAAAAGCCTTTGGAGGGTTCCTTTTCGTCTTGGACCGCCTTGCCTTCGGCCCCGTGGCTTGCAGTGATGTTTGCAAAAAGTTTTGCTGGGCCCACGGAGCCGCGCATTGCTCTTGTTATTATTCTTATGATTCTTCTTCTTATGTTTAAATTGTGATGATTATTAGTATATTACTGTTTGATTATTTGGTTTGCCATGATGGTTATCTTATACTAGAGTACACTTGTGAGCAATACATATTGCCATCGTGTGGCATTTGCATCGGGATGTCGTGAGGGGCTGTCCCAAATCCCAAAACCTGCTCAACAGGCTCCTGGGACTGTTTGGGGGGGGGGGGGGGGTTTCGGAGGGCCGCTCCCCCTAAACCCGAAACCCTAAACCCTCAACCCTAAACCCTACACCCTACACCCTACACCCTAAACCCTGAACCCTGAACCCTAAACCCTAAACCCTAAACCCTACAACAACACTGCTTAGAATCGACTGTGCCCTGAACCGTGAGGCACACTAACCACCAGCCCATGGCTGCTTCGGCTGGCGCTGTTCTCCTGGCAAGTATCGCCCCCAAAGCTGACAGGAATGTTTAATCAGGACAGGGCTCTCTCAAACGCTCTCGGATAGATGTAGGGTTCAGGGTTTAGGGTTTGGGGTTTAGGGTTAAATGGGGTTTCAAGTTTCAGGTTGGTTTTGGGGTATTTCCAAATGGGCACTTTCCCGTTGACGAATGCGCGAGCGCCATGCGTCAGGGCTTTCTTGACTCAGGCGACTTGCTTGGAGTTCTCCTGGTTCGTCTGGCCCTTAAACATGATTTGTACTTCGCGCAATTGCCGCCTGGCAAGCATGTCGATGTCACACCCTGTTGAGCGAGCTCCTATGCAGAATGTAGGTTGCCAGCAGCAAGCAGTCCCAATCAATGTCCTTATCAGACTGCGAGGGTCCAGGGAGTTGTGATTTCTGATGACAAAGATGCTATGGTGCATTGCAGCAGCCTGCTCTCCAGCACTCGTAGCGGTCAGCGCGCTCTGTGACATCGCACGCCGCACAGGCGCGGCGGGCGTTGGCGTTCCTTGGGGGTACCATTTTGAACCCTAAAGTTGGGGTCCTATACCCTATACTACCATAATTCCTATTCAGGTATGTGAACCATAAACCGCATAAACCCTTTTAGGGGTCATCTGGTTCCCAAGGTTGTTGGGATAGCAAAGTCCAACCGGGGGGCTTGCGCGCCCCGCAGGCCCACCATGAACTTCGCAAAGTCTTTGGCCATCACCGCCGTGCAGGAGCAGGCAAACAAGAATCGGGGTTTAGGGTTTTAGGGTTTGGGGTTTTAGGGTTTTAGGGTTTCAGGGTCTTAGGGTTTTAGGGTTTTAGGGTCTTAGGGTCTTAGGGTTTTAGGGTTTTAGGGCTTTAGGGTTTTTGGGTTTTTGGGTTTTTGGGTTTTAGGGCTTTAGGGCTTTAAGGGTTTTAGGGTTTTAGGGCTTTAGGGCTTTAGGGCCATCCTAGAGTTCGGAGGCAGTCATTGGGGAAGTTCCTCCCATGCGCAGTTGCTTGCCACACCTCCGAGAGGCAAACCGCGATGCCCAGGACGTCGCAGTGAGCCAGCGCTGGGCAGCTCGGTTGAATGGAGGACACAAGCAGCCAGCAGCTTTTCGAACATTCTTTTGCGAGCGTGCGAGCATACTGCTGGGTGGGCGTCAATAGT
>CAJNDS010002068.1:0-15000 GCA_905221605.1 Symbiodinium natans | reverse complement strand
CCAAATTCGTCGCAGTACGCTCAGAAGGAGCTGGCTTGTGTAACCCACCAACGTTCGGTCTGCCATGCTGGACAGCCAGGCTGGCTGGGCAGATCGCTTGGAGGGGCACACGATTGCTACGCTACAAGTGGGAGCGCGAAGTGATGAGCATGAAGCATGCGCACAGCAAGGCCATTTAGTTCAACATGTTCGACATCAGTTCCCGTTTTCACGCCGCTCCCAATTCCTTTGTGCCTGCCCTGAGTGGCCTCCGCAAGCATAGCTGCGCAGCGTCCCAATAGCTCGAATAGCTGGGATGGGCTTTGCCGTCCAATCCTGTGCTCGACGACCAGGGCATTGCGTCGAACGCGAGGTCAAAAAACGTGAGTCTTGCAGCATTCCTCACGCCTCGAGACTGCACAGCTGCATTTCCTCCAGGAGCATTGGGGTCCTCTTGCCGAGCCTTGCTTCACTACGAGGGTGCTACGAGGGTGCCAGCTGCATATCTTCAGTGGAACAGAAACAACTTAATGTCATCTGCTGATTAGTGTCCAACCCCCCCTTCCCCCGCCCTTGAGTAAAATGGGATCCATATGAGTTTAAAGGCGAAGAGCTTATATGAATCTAAGCAGGATCCATATTAGACAAGGGATGAGCTTGTATGAATTCAAAAGCGATCCATACGATTTTAAAAGGGATGACTTTATATGAATTTAAAAGGGATCCATCTGATTCAAAAAGTTGCGAATTTATATGAATTCAAAGGGGATCCCAATGATTTTAAAAGGGATGAGTTTATATCAACTCGAAGGGGATCCATCTATCCCAACCAAAAACGCTCCCAAGGAAACATATAATTCCGTCGGACCAAACGTTTTGTATTATACGGTGTTCGGGCAGCTGCTGGACTACCCCCTTTGAAATTTGATTGCCTGGCCTCGGTACAGAAGCATTTTATGTGGAAATCTTAGCTTTGGGGCTGGCCTGGAGACTTAAGATTTCAGGGCCCGACCACCTCAGGCCTCAAGGTTTAGGAAACCTCAGCCCTTAGGCCTCTGGATCCAAACCCAACCAGCCCGCAACAAACACCATTCCAGTTCGGAGGCGATTTCTAGACAACAACTCTATTCACCTCGCCGAAAATTTGCATCGCCCGAATTTGTTTCACAATTCCTGCTTCTCTGGTCTCCCACTTTCAAATAGCTACTACGGCAGATCCAGCAGATCCAGCACGCAAAGCCCGAGGTGTTTCTGGCAATCGTCCTGGGTGGCCTGACGCTGACGATCGCGGCTTCCTTCGTGCTGTACATTGTGGTGCAGGTTCTGTTCTCAGGGTTTGGGGTTCAGGGTTTAGGGTTTAGGGTTTTAGTACTGTGTCGCAGCCATTACCAGCCATGCGCACTGCCCCAAGTGTCGGGTTTTGGGCTTTGTTTCCTGCCGTTGTTGTGTCGGAAAGCTCGACATGCAAGCATCACGACGCTTCGTGCGAGTATGTTCAGCGCATGCTTCCGCCATCCTTGAAACTGTACAGAAAGACGTGCATCTCAATCAGCTACCCAACGACAAAGCACACCCAAAATCCTACGCGGGGGTTTACGACAACAAGGGACCCCTAGTATAGACCATATAGTAGGATCCCTTGTAATAAGGAATAAGGTAACCCCTCCCCTAATATCGTAAACCCCTACACCCACCATTCCATTGAAAGGAGCCATGGCATCAGTCTACGAAGCTTATTTGCAGAAGACTCTGCAGGCAGAAGCAAAAAGGCAAGCCTCAGCTTTGTGCGCAGTGCGTTTCAAGGCGCGGCTGTAAGAATCGCCAATTTCAAGGAAGGGTCGATATGTGGAGTTATGTCGGTTGTTGGCGGGTTGTCTTTCATACCTACTGAACTCTCCTTGAAGATGTTCCTGCCTGGCTCTACATGTGTTGGGATGTTCCCCCTTACATATACTACCAGTCCTTAACAGGGGATAAATAATAGGGGGCACTATAATCCCTGCTAAGGACTGCTAGTGTTTTAGGGGGAACATCCCAAGGCATTTGGCTGGCCGGTGCTTGCAAGGATGCCTCGGCATGCACTGCCAGCTTTGGCTCAGGCGCCTAGAGCCCATCCGTGGTCAGCTGAAGAGCCGTTCTAAGCAGATGGCTTTACTTCACCACACGTTTCAGAATAGGGTTTAGGCTTTAGGGTTTAGGTTTAGGGGTCAAACTAGAAGTTCAGTAGTTTTCCAACTTTCCAGTGACCAAGCCTTTTCCATTTTACCCCGTGGGGCCTTAAAACCAATTCCTGTTCACTGCCAACGGCCGTGCCAATCAATGCCCGGGCCTCACCAAATCGCACAGCGGTGACTAGCAGTTTCTGCATGTACCGTCGGAATGGTGTTGCATCTCTGCTATTCAGGCCTTAAAGCTTGTCGTAGCTCTACAGTTGCAGCCTCCATGGCCGCTACCACTACTGCCGCTGTCAGAACTGGTTGGTAAGTACACCACTCACTAGCAGAGCCACTCAACACCAGTTAGTCGCACAGCTACCTGCAGCACCACACTTCCAGGCATCGAGGGGTCAACCCATCATCCTGCGCAGGTCGTCGGTTTACGGCCCTGAGCTCCTCAAGGTCAGGTTGGGAGAATTTTAGGGTTTAGGGTTTAGGGATGTTTAGGGTTTAGGGTTTAGGGTTTAGGGTTCAGGGTTTAGGGTTTAGGGTTTAGGGGTTCATAGACGGACTTTGCATCTCGGATGTTCTAATGTGCCTTGGCAGGACCCCACCGTCGCGGATGACGTTGACACATCTCTGGGCCGGAAGAAGGGCACTCAGGAGGACACAGAGTCCCACCAGCCCCCTGTTTTGCGCAGAAAGAACTCCATCCGAAGGCGCCTCATGTACTTTAGGGGCCTTAATAATTAGAATAGGGTGGGGGGGCCGTGGGGTACTATGGTCAGTATAATTATGTAGGGGCCATCTGGGAATAGTATTAGGGCTTATTCCGACCCCTATAGTAGGCTGGCAACTGTGGCCGACTCCTACCCATGACCATGTGCAGGAGTTCGAAACCGACCATGTCGGCACCTCGATGCCTTGCGTTTGCTGGGAGAAGCCGACCATGCCCGTGCCAGCTCATTCTCAAGATTTCAAGGGTACAGCGCACGCTTTTCGAGGGGTGCACTACTGCGTCCCACCATGAGCTGCCTGTCTGTTCAAGGATCGCGCCAAGAGAATCAGAAGGGAGAGACGTGCCGCGAAGGATGTGTTATGAATACTATAAGAAGATTATAATAAGAATACAATATACATACTAGTAGTAGTGAGAATGTATTTTTAGATTAAAGCCATGAGCCATGTAGGCCGAAAACTCATGGTTTGTGGCTTGCGCCTTGTCGGAGTACCCTTGTCTGAAGAAATTCCATGTGCGTGCCTGGAGCCAGTAAGTAGTGTATATCCGTTGCTTTAGAGTCTCTGTGCGGAAAGGAGTGTCTGTAGGAGTAGCACTTGCAGGAGAAGGAAAAGGACGATCAGCAGAAGCATGATATGAACAAGGCCTTTGCAGTGATGTCTCCTAAGGGAACTCGAGAAAGTCCATCGGCTCAATAGAACTTGAGCTGAAGTTGCTTGCACGCGTTGGTTTGAAATCACCTGTCGAAGTCCTGTGTATCATGGGGGGCTCTTTTGGAAGAGGTGCCCAGCAGAGGCCCTCTTGTTCCAACCCCACCTGCCGTTGTCACTGTTTCTGCACGGAGCCCCCACAGGCGATTAGCTCCTTGCTGGGTGGAGGGAGCTCTGGCAACAAGCTGGACTTCTCCAGCTGCGCCCTTAACCGTGGCCTTTGTTTTGGGTGGCTTGCGCACTGCAATGGCTGATGGTTTGGCCATAGGCTTGCGGCTGGATATGTCTGGAATAGTATAGCCGTTGCATACATGCGCACGCCTGAAGTTCAACCGATGCGCTTGCGGGGCAGCTTGGCGACGCACAGCGGTAGCAGCGGTCGAGAGAATTGAAACAGATTTCTGGCGCAAGGAATCTTGAATCTTGCAAAGATTTGCAACGGCCTCGCTCAGGTCAGTAATATGCGGGGACACCGTCAGAAGTGCTTTTGATATCATCGGTGCATGACAACAGCAAAGGCTCACATGCCCACACATGCAAGCTTCATCCAACGAGAGTTTGCAAGCTGAAGGCGCGAACTTTCAGTCGTTCGGGCCATCTGCAGGGCCCGCAGCCAGCCCAGCTTGATGGCAACGACTCCTTAAAAGTCGGACTTTGCACAGGGACTAGAGGCACGCCAACAACATGTACTGTGAGGCTGGTCCGGCAGGGCCCTCGGTGGGGGCCTCGGCGGGGCCCTCGGCGGGGCCCGCAGCGGGGCCCTCCGGCCCGCCAGGCCCAAGCGCAGGGCCAAGCGCAGGGCCAAGCGCAGGGCCAAGCGCAGGGCCAAGTGCAGGGCCAAGTGCTCCAGAGGCAGGTGGTGTCACGCTGTATACGCACTGCTACGAACACGTCCTTCGCGATGTCGTCGCCTGGGTC
The DNA here is from genome assembly GCA_905221605.1 of Symbiodinium natans. Classification (NCBI taxonomy): domain Eukaryota; class Dinophyceae; order Suessiales; family Symbiodiniaceae; genus Symbiodinium; species Symbiodinium natans. Next base: position 10,498 of record CAJNDS010002068.1, on the reverse strand, counting down.
CAGCATTCTGTGTTCAGCCATGGATCCCTGCAAGTCTTCGGATTCAAAATCTGCCGTATCTTGCATGGGTTGTAAGCCATGCCGGAGTTGCATATGCAAAATATACAGATGCCTAGTGGCAGTAGCCCGGCCATGAACAAACTAGCTGCCTTTCCCTTCTGCCGTTCTTGCCAGGCCGGCCCCACAAAGCCTGCGGGCCCACAAGGCGGGGGGCGCGCTGCTTTGTGCTTCTTGCGGGGTACCGGGAGAGCTTAAGTAAACTCAATAAAGTTGGAACATGGTTTAAGGACGGTTAGTGCTGGGATTCCCTTTAGTAACCCTCTGGGGGTATGAGGATAATGATGTTCCAACTCTTGGGAGTTTACTGTACACGTTGCAACTGTGGTATTCGCTAGCTCAGACTTCCCATCTCAGGTCCTTCGAAGCCGAAGGTGCCTCAGGGCCCCTCCCGGCCCAAGCCCGAGGCCAAAACTGACAACACACAGCACGCACAGTTCTGGCAATTTTTTTGCGAGTGTCATCTGCGAGCGCTTTCCATGGCATTCGTCCTCCGCTTGCTGAACTCATGGAACAGTAAAGAGCAGTCTGCATGCAGGAGCTTCCGGACGCACCGATGGCGCCTGAGCCGAGCCCTCAGGCATTCAGACAGCTCCATACTGAGCGTATATAGTAGTGAGCTGTCAGACGTCAGAAGGTCACGAAACTGAAATGCATCATCCCCTGTTGCAAGGGCATGATGATGATGATGATGATGATGATGATGATGATGATGATGATGTATTTCTGATGCACGCAATCGTGTGTTGATGAGTCGAGCGTGGCGTGAGGCAATTTTGAGTTGACTCCGTGCGAAGGGGGCAGAGTCCTGAGGCCATCGAAGCCCAAGGAGCCTGAGAAGAAGGTGCTGCGTGACGCTTACAGATATACTACCGATAATAGAGCCCTTTGTGGTTGAGCCTTCCAGCTCACGCATCAACGATTTCGCGAAGCTTCACTGAGAACTCAGAGAGTGTAAGCAGGAGCCCAATGTTTCAAGAATCTATTGCTCGAACTTCAAACTTGACCAGCACTGCGAGAGGGCAAACGATCGGATGTCTTCCACAAGCTTGCACAAACCTGCACAGACTGGAAACAACCGGCAAAGAGCCTTGCAAACTGCGGATGCGGAGAGTCTGTTGCTTGCTCATGCGAGTTCCTTTCGTGCAGTCAGTTCTTACACCGAGGCTGGGACACATGGATATTATGAAGGAGCAGAAGACCCATGGCAGCAATGAGATGTCTTGGGGTGCTCCTACTTTTGGCCATTCAGCCGCTGAACCAGGCACCACCACCCCCCCACCACCACAAACCCCCCAAAGCTGCAACTGCGACCACTGAGGCGCGTGTCATGGGATGAGCTCAAGAACAAGTTAGCGGAAGCTAACTGGAAAGAGGCCGGTTGTCACCATATGATATGACCAAATGTCACCATACGTCACCACGCCATGCTGCCGAAGGATCCGGCTGATTTAAGCTAGCTTGGCGAAGAAATTCACATCCGCCGAATGAATTCTTACTGAATCTGTAGGTGCGGAGTCCGGTTGCGCTTGGGAGTCTCCTGCGTGGGGGGGGGGGAGGGGGGTGGAGTGCTCTTGCTAGATGATTCGCGTCTTCTATTTCATCCTAAGAGCAAACCCAAATCGTACCACACCGGACATGGCCGCAAGGCTTTTCAGCTCAACTGCATAGGGAGCATCCCTAAACCCTAAACCCTAAACCCTAAACCCTAAACCCGTGTTTTCAGTCCACTTCCGTAGACTCGCTTGCCCGGAAGCCAGGCGGGCGTTCCCGGCTCCAATGAGTTTGACGACTATGCCGCCAAGCTTGAGAAGCGGGAGCCCCATGGCGAAGTCGCCTCAGAGGCTGACAGGTTGTGGCTGAACTGGGGGGGTTTCTTAAATTAGGGGGTGCCTTTTTCGGGGTCCTCATTATAAGAGAATAAGAGAATCCTACTATTTAGGGATCCATATTGGGGGTCCGTTCGTAAACCCTCAACTGTGTGTCTTGTGATCAAACGTTCTGGCCATGGAGAACGCTGGGCTTGCTATGGTTGTAACGAGCCCGGCTTCGGAAGGTTAATTTGTCTTTTTGGGATGCAGGGTTCAGTGCTGCTAGTAGGGCCAAGCAAAGTCCACAAATGATTCGCCGCTTCGCAACCCTGACCCCAGGACGCGAAATGAGCGACTGGCCCAGCAGGAGGACGACACAAAGAAAGCCTTGAAGGCCCCATGCGGTCTAGCTGTGGGGTTTAGGGTTTTCGAGTTCAGGCTTTCGAGTTTCCGAGTTTATGATGGTGCCTGAGATGCTGTTCCAGGTTCGGAGCGTTCAGGAATCTAGGCTTTAGGAGGGTGCGGCATGCACAGGCCCACTACTCTGAGGATTGTGACGGTGCCGTCCAACTGAATGATCCACTAGTCGCCAATGCTTGCGGTCACTCCGCTCGAATTCACATCTGGCTACGTGAATCGCACGAAGTTTTGCACAGGGATGTCGGCTGCCGAGCGATGCTGCGCACGCAGCCCTTGAAGGACAGCCCGAACCTAAACCCAACACCCCGAAACCCTAAACCCTAAACCCTAAACCCTTCAAACCAACCCAAACCCTAAACCCTAAACCCTAAACCCTAGACCCTAAACCCTAAACCCTAAACCCTTCAAACCAAGATGATGGAGAGCAGATGTGCTGCGTGCAGAATGGGCGCAGCAGGGGTCTGATGCGGGTAGCGCGCTGAAGAGTCCACCTGCTTCACTATACTACAGGGGCGGAATAATTACTAATGGCATTCCCTTCTGGTTGCCGTGCCACGCGTAGTTTTTTCTCAGTGCTTTTGAAATGCTCGTCATCGTCATCATTACTCATCAGCAGCATCAGCATTCCACACGTTCCCCTCCCCCTCGTTATTATGCTGCATGCTGTCTGCAGGCAGTAACCAAAGGCAAGAAGGATAAGAAGAAGGAGAAAAAGAAGGACAAGAAGCCTGCATCTCAGTGAACATCGCTGATGAATGCCTCCATTGATAAGGCTGAATGAAACTAAGGGCGCATCGTCTGACGTGGGCTCTGTTTTCGCGTTCTCCGGAGCATCAACCAACAATGCAGGACATGAAACAAACCCTAAACCCTAAACCCTAAACCCTAAACCCTAAACACCTGCCTGCATTGAGGTCTGGAGTGAAGCGCACAGCCGATGGAGCAGTACTTGCTCACAGCAGTGCTCACCTTTGAATGGGAAACTGTGGGGTGTCCGAAATTCGGGGTACCTTATTGGGGTCCATACTACAAGGGGATCCTACTATTGGGGGATCCATATTAGGGGCCCCTTATTTTCGTAAAACCCCAACAGGTCTTCAGGTAGATTGCGGTCAGGTCACGGCTGTTCGGCGGAGCCAACAGGTTAACAGTGCTTCGCGCCTGTCGCCACGCCGTTTCAATCTCCAGTGCGGGCTTCAGGGCTTCAAGAAGATGGAGGGCAGTAGGAAAGCTCATGAAAGACCTATACTAACCAGACATGTTCGATTCGAAGCCACCTTTATCTTCCTGGTTCCCACACTTGTCTGGAGTCGTGGGCGGCGCTCTGCACCCGCCAAAGACAGCTCCATCGGCCCAATGACCTCAAATGACCCCGGCCATGGAGTCTGTAATCTGGAGTCTGGGGCCGCGGGTACTCCAGATTTTTTCTGGAAATCTGGAGTCTGGAGTCTGGGGCCGCGGGTACTCCAGATTTTTTCTGGAAATCTGGAGTCTGGAGTCTGGGGCCCCGGGTACTCCAGATTCTTTCTGGAAATCTGGAGTCTGGAGTCCGGGGCCCCGGTACTCCAGATTTTTTCTGGAAATCTGGAGTCTGGAGTCCGGGGCCCCAGGTACTCCAGATTTTTTCTGGAAATCTGGAGTCTGGAGTCCGGGGCCCCGGTACTCCAGATTTTTTCTGGAAATCTGGAGTCTGGAGTCCGGGCCCCGGTACTCCAGATTTTTTCTGGAAATCTGGAGTCTGGAGTCCGGGGCCCCGGTACTCCAGATTTTTTCTGGAAATCTGGAGTCCGGGGCCCGGGTACTCCAGATTTTTTCTGGAAATCTGGAGTCCGGGGCCCGGATACTCCAGATTTTTTTCTGGAAATCTAGTGTTTAGGGATTAGTGTGTAGGTTTCAGGGTTTAGTGTTTTGTGTTTAGGGTTGAGTTTTAAGTTTAAGGTTTAGGGTTTAGGGTCAAGCGGCTCGGCTAAAACCCCAAAAAAAAACCCAACTCTGATATCCAAACAGTAAGCATCTGAAACCCCGACGGGTGTTTGGTTTCAGGTTTAGATTTAGTAGGGCTCGAGGTTCCGGCTTTGGGGTTTACTGTTTAGGGTTTAGGGTTTAGTGTCCAGGGTTTAGTGTCTAATGTTTAGGGTTCAGTTTGAAATGCTTAAGGTTTAGTTTTTGGGTTAAGTGCTTAAGTGTTTAGGGTTTCGTGCTAAGTGTTTGGGGTTTGTGCTAAGGGCTTAGTGTCAAGGTTTTAGGGTTAGTGTTTAGGTTTAGTATAAAGGGTTTCGGGTTTGGTTTTTTAGGGTTAAGGGTTTTAAGGGTTTTTACAAATTTAAATGATCTGGGGAAGGCACCGGGGCTTCCCCAGACCATTGACAACTTGAAAATCCTTCTGTTTAGGGTTTAGGGTTTAGTTTTCAGGGTTTAGTGTGTAATGTTTAGGGTTTAGTTTTTAGGGTGTAGTGTGTAAGTGTTTTGGGTTTAGTGTTTAGAAAGGGATTAGTGCTTAAGTGTTTAGGGTTTCGTGTTCAGTGTTTGGGGTTCGTGCTAAGGGCTTAGTGTTAAGCTTTTAGGCTTAGGTCTAGTGCTGAGTGTTTAGGGTTCAGTGCTAAGGGTTTCGGTTTCTTTTTTGGGTTACGGGTTTTAAGGGTTGTTATTTGTGTTCAGGGTTTAGTGTGTAGGGTTTAGGGTGTAATGTTTAGGGTTTAGTTTTAGGGTGTAGTGTTTAAGTGTTTAGGGTTTAGTGTTTAGGGTCTAGTGCTTAAGTGTTTAGGGTTTCCTGTTAAGTATTTGGGGTTTGTGCTAAGGGCTTAGTGTTAAGTTTTTAGGGTTCGTGTTTAGGGTCTGGGGCTGATTTTTTGGGTTTAGTAGTGCTTATGTGTTTAGGGTTTAGTGTCAAGTGTTTGGGTTCGTGGGCCCAGTGTTAAGTTTTTTAGGGTTAGTGTTTAGGGTCTAGTGCTGAGTGTTTCGGGTTTAGTGTTAAGGGTTTCGGGTTTGGTTTTTTGGGTTAAGGGTGTTAAGATTTTTACTAGTGTTCAGGGTTTGGTGTGTAGGGTTTAGTGTGTAATGTTTAGGGTTTAGTTTTTAGGGTGTAGTGTTTAAGTGTTTAGGGTTTAGCGTTTAGGGTCTAGTGCTTAGGTGCTTAGGGTTTCATGTTAAGTGTTTGGAGTTTGTGCTAAGGGCTTAGTGTTAAGTTTTTAGGGTTAAGGATTTAAGGGTTTTTGCAACTTTACATGATCTGGGGAAGGCACTGGGGCTTCCCCAGACCATCTAAACTTTTAAATTCCTTAAAACCTTATAAAAATCTTTAAGCTTCTGTTTAAACATTCTCAGGATTATGAAGGTTTTAAGACTTTTAAGCCTATTGAAGACCTTAAACTGCTTACGTATTTAAGTGGCTGACCTTTGCGGATTTTAGAGACTTTTGAAGTTGCCAATGGTCTGGAGAAGCCCCGGTGCCTTCCCCAGACCATATATTTTTTTTACAAATCCGTAAAACCCTGAAATTCTTGCAGTTGTAAAAGGCTGTCCTTTTGAAGTTTAAAGTTTTTAGGATGTTCGATTCTAAAATCCGTAACTTCCTTAATTTTAAACGGCTGCCCGTTTTTAATTTTAAGGAATTTTAGACTTTTAAGGGATAAACGTTTCGAGGTCTTTAAGGGCTTTAAAGCCTTTTAAGATCCTTTAAATCTTGAAAATTTTGAAAGGCTTTAAGTACCTTAAAGCCCTTCAAATTTGAAAAGGGCTGCCCCTTTAAAGGGTTTTTAAAATTGCAAATGGTCTGGGGAAGCCCCGGTGCCGTCCACAGATCATCTAAATTTTACAAACCCCTAAAACCCTGAAAATCCTTAAACTTCTAATTGCTACCCTTCTAAAATTTTATGGGGCCGCAAGACACAAGTTTCAGAAGCAAAATGCACATTAAAACACTAGTGTTCTTATAGAGGATATTATACTAGAGCTTTTTGTATTCCAGTGCAGTTTTTACTGCACTTTTCCGAGGAAAAAGCAGAAAATCAGACAAAGACGAAGACAAGAAAACCATAGGTGTGGATCATGGGGGGGGGGCTGACCATATATATATATATACATATATATATATACAGACAAACCTCAGGTGGCGAGTCGGAGTCGGAGAAGGACGACGCATTGCTGGCGCGCTACAAGACCCGCTCTCGGAGTGCTCCGTTCTTTGGGGAACCAATAGAATGAGACCTGACATGGTATAGGGTTTAGGGTTTAGGGTTTAGGGTTTAGGGTTTAGGGTTTAGGGTTTTAGGGTGCCCTGTATTCTGTTTCCCCTTAAGAAGGTACCCAAAGAATGAAGCCTAAACATATGGGATCATGTACCCTGCAAAACTGTTTCCGCGGAAGAAGGTAGAAGCGTTTAGATTCCATGGGTGTGCTGCGGAGCCATATGGCTTTGGTAATTTTCAGCTTCGCAAATTGGCGGCGGGCTCTCGAGGGCTTCTGGGTAACACCCTAAGCCTAAACCCTAAAACCTAAAACCCGTAAACCCTAAACCCTAAACCCTACCCTAAACCCTAAACCCGAAGCTGAAGACTGGCCTCGGACATGTTGCTGAATTCAGGCCCCCCAAGTGATTGGAGCCTTGCTTCGATGGGGGCGATGTGAGAGAACTGCGCCTGTTCCGAAACAGGATCTCCGAAGCACTGAAGGCATGATTGTAGAGGAGGATTTAGGGTTTAGGGTTTAGGGTTTAGGGTTTAGGGTTTAGGGTTTAGGGTTTAGGGTTTAGGGTTTAGGGTTTTTTTGGTTTCGGGTTTCGGGTTTCGGGTTTGGGGGGAGGGTGTTGAGACGCGTCGACAGCCGCATCTGCAACAAGGTGATCTGGATTTCGGACAAAGCCCCGCGCTTCTTAGGGTCAATCGCTGCAGCAGGGCGGGTACCCAAGCGGTACTGTCCTTAGCCTGAGTGCTTGACTGCATCAGGGAAGACCCTAGACCCTACATGGTTTCACCGAGCAGTGATGCACCCAATATTAAGCAAGACCGCCAAAAGAGCTCCGGCAAGGGGGGTGGAGGGGCGAGGGGGGAGGGGGGGGGGGGAATTCAGATAGATCGTACGTTGAGTGAACAAAGACCCTAACTGGCCCTAACTCGAATTCATTTGGTCTGCCCTATAAGCTGCCTAGGGGCCGTCGAAGTGGCTCATGTCCCAGACCCAAACCCTGTAGACCCAAACCCTGCACCCCAAACCTGCCCTGAACCGTAAACCCTAAACCACGATGCCCTCTGCTCCACCACAGGCTCATGCTTTGCCCAAGGAAACTGGGATTGAGGGATGCTGGTTTCTAGATTTGTGGTTTAGCATTGAACCTTTAAGGTTCTAAGGATTTTGATTTCTGTGGCCAAGTTTTTGCCGTATTCTCAGTACTGGCATCGTTGAAGTTGGCAGCCATGTCACCTTTTTGGGTCACTGTTGCAATTTGGATTGTTGGTGCATGTAACATGGCTCAGATTGTTCTCCTGCAGAGTGCGGAGATTGTTTTGGGTTGTTGTGGCATTCTGTCACCAATACTTCTAATGCATTCAATTCATTTATGAATCGTTATACTTGAAATAAAACAATTGGAGATAATTGCATTTGAACTACATTTATCGCATCGCGGGGGATGAGAAGGCTGTGGCTGGTGCCATGCTTGTGGGCCACGGCCTGGGCATGTACAGGCTTGGACCCGGAGTATGCATATCACTGTAGGCCTCCGGTCCTAATAGAAGGCATCTTATGTATGCTCCTCATCTGCCTCCTCTCCAGTGCTTCCGCAGTGGGAATTTCCTGGTACTGCGGACTTTGGCAGCTGGGCAAGCTGCCAACATTAGTTCTAGCATCGGCCACTTTTTTTGCATCGGCTCTCATATCCACAGCGTTTCCCTGGTGGATGACTGATTCGTCGTTTTGGCCCCCCGAGCAGTGCTTCCTACTGGATGGCGGCAGCAGACAAACTGCACTTGTCTCCGGTGCCATGTACGTCTTTGCATCAACCATGGCAATCTCATTGGCTTGCCTCTCAGTGAGCTTGGCCTGGATCTACCAAGTCCCAGCACCGAGATGCGAACTGGGCAAGCGTGCAGTGAGGTATCTAGTTTTCGCTACCGTCGTGAACACCATCGGCTGCATCTTCGTTGCGCGCCTGACATGCGGTGAGCCTGCTCAGCTGGATGCTCTGGCAGCTGTGCCTCTGGGCTTCAATCCAATCACAAACGTCCTGTTGAAGAGGATCATACTCCGGATGTCCGAAATACATGCAGGTAGAGAGCAAACCAAGCGCATGCGCCAAACAACTCATGCGGAATGCATCACGGGCATTGTGATTGTGATTATCATTCTCATCGGGGTCGTGCTTGCTCTTCTCACGGTCTGGATAGATTACACCTTCGTTCGCATTTTCGTTGCTGCCGGAACGCTGGCGATGGTGTTCCTTGTGGTCCTTGATGCTGGGTGGCACTCTCTGCGAATGTGCTTAAAGTAGGGTAACCCTAGTGGCTTGTGGTCTTGGATGTAGGGATGGGCGCCTTTAAGCACCAGCCCCAGCCTCTGAGGACCTCCAGATTGGGGCGGTTTTGGGTGTAACGCTCAGGGTTTAGGGTCTAGGGTTTAGAGTTTAGAGTTTGTTATAAGGGCCAATTCATGTTTGGGGTTTAGGGTTTAAGTTTACTTTGCAACACCTTGTAGTTGCGGCATTGAAGTAGCAGAATCGAAACTTTTTGGATTTTAGGGGCGTTGTCTGTCTCTGCAACAAACCACCGAAATCGTAACGAAGTCTTGGCGCGGTCCCCACAAAGAGTGAAGCAACACGCGCAGCTGTGAGCAGTCACAATGGGGAAGTTGCTTCTACACGCACCGACGCGCACCAACTGCCCACCCGTTTCTATGGTCACGTCTCCTAAACCCTAAACCCTAAACCCTAAACCCTAAACTCTAAACCCTAAACCCAAAACCGAAACCCTCTCCACAAAGTTGAGGATGGTGTCTTCTCCTGGTCGGCATACATGGCACTGCGTTCAGTGCTACGCGGTGTGGCTGTGGCCATGCCAGCGCAGCAAGATTCTGGCAAGCTGAGCGCCGCCATGTCCGTTGCGAAAGCCAACCTCTACCTGGTGCGATGTTCAAAAGCTCAAAACAGCAAGATAAGTATAGAACAAGAGCCAGCCGATGTAGACAGAGACACGTAGTAAAATTGGGTAAGTGCATCAAGCTCACCTGATTTACCGACCTTAGGTGGTGCTTGCTGTCGTGGGCACCAGCCTCTTTTACGGCATGTTCGTTGTCGCTGGAATCTTCTTCCTATTCTACGAGAGAGGTCTGGCGCTCGACCCAACTACTTCCGGGATCGTGCCCCTGATGATCTGGTGCCTGGACAGTGTATTCAACGACTTCTGCGCTGTCTACTTGGGCTGCGGACCCACCCAGGCCGCGCTGGATTTAGTGACACAAGCCAGCCAAGCAGATGCTGTGGGCATGCCAGTAGCAGGCACGATCTCTGGGCAGGTCCTTGGAGCACCGGCTGAAGTGGACAAAGTGACGGCCGGCCAAGCAGGCAGCTCAGGTGCAATAGGCAGGCCGGTGGGCTCGATTTCCGGGGAGGTGCCCCTTGGGGCACCACAGGAAGCCAAGGCTGTTGGAGTGACCTCGGTGGAAGCTTGGAGCGCGGGACCTCCGAAGTGAGGCTGCCCAAAGCATTTTCACCATCGCTTTTTGCCTCTTCATATCCGAGTTGAAGAACTTTAGGAGCAGTGCAACGACCCCAGCTTGGAAGCTAGCCAAGAAGGGCTAGCTGCACGGTTGAACTCGTTTTCTGGCACTTGCAGAGAGGCTTACGATTGGGAGTATTTTAAAACGAATGTTCATCATCATCGAAGGATAATTGATTCTAAAGACAATCGTCCTCAATTCTTGATTCATATTTTTGCCGATATGATGAAGGCCGTGCACCCCATGGGAATGGATGTGATTTGATTTGACATGATGTTCTATTATTCAAAATCTAAATTACATGTCATGTTTGCATAATGTGGCAACCTGTGTGCGCGCGTATGTGTAAATTGGTGTGGGCCGCGGTGGGTAGATGGAACGGTATGAACGAGGACTTTCGATTTGGGATACCAAGGTTTTATAAGATTCGGGTCCATCGAAGGCATTGGATTTCTAGATTCTATTCAGATTTCGGGCCTTGTATTATTCGTGTTTTTGAACGT
>CAJNDS010002067.1:641394-709916 GCA_905221605.1 Symbiodinium natans | reverse complement strand
AACCCTAAACCCTAAATAAACCCTAAACCCAAAACCCTAAAAACCCTTAAACCCTAAACACCCTAAAAACCCTTAAACCCTAAACACCCTAAAAACCCTTAAACCCTAAACACCCTAAAAACCCTAAAAACCCTAAAAACCCTAAAAACCCTAAAAACCCTAAAACCCTAAAAACCCTAAAACCCTAAACCTTAAAACCCTAAAAACCCTAAAACCGTATAAACCCTAAAACCCTTAAACCCTAAAAGGGTAGGGTTTATTTAGGGTTTAGGGCTTTAAACCCTCTAAAACCCTAAATAAACCCTAAAAAGAAACCCTAACTAACCCTAAACCTTCCCGAAAAAACCCTGAACACTAAAAGTCCCCAAAGATGAGTGAGCCCCAACAAACAACCGCCCACGCTCTGTTTCGCGCCCACCTCACCGGCCCACGCGGCACATACACCACACCGGGCAAAGCACCACGCATCCAACACACCACGCGTGCAGCTCACAACGCAGTCACCGCACCACATCACGCAACACGTCACACTACGCACAGAAACACAGACCACACACGCACAGGCACCAACAAGACCAACCACACATATTGCCCACAACATCCACCACTGTGTTCCATGCGCCGCGCACGTGCACTGCACAATACACCACGCGTACAGTTCACAATGAAATCACCGACACCACGCATTCAGCACACACGCACCACGCGTGCAACAAGCAAGCACCACACATATACACATACACGACACGTAGACATCGTAGACCATGCACCACACCTTGCATACACCACAAAACCCTGCAAAATGCACCACCAAGCCCCGAACCCGCGCTTGCGCCGCACACGTTTGCACACGCACATTTTCCCGCACCAGGCATACAATGCACCACGCGTACATTGCAAAACACGTCCACCCCACGAAGCATTCAAAAACCCCTCTTGCTTGCACGTGCATACCCTGCACAGCGCAAAACACCGCACCTCCACGCCTTCACCGCGCCACGCACATACCACACCGCTCGTTCACCGCACCTCGCATTTATTTCATCACACCACGCATGTAAACATTACTAACAAATATGATATGAATCTTGAAAACGCTTTTGGCATCGTGGCGGTTTCATATGGACAGGTATATGTTAGTCATGCATGCACGCTTGAGGAGGGAAGTGGACCGTGACTACTTTGCTGCTGATTCGATATGGACAGATATATGACAATCATGCGTGCACGCTCGAGAAAGAGGATCTCTTTTGCTGTTCTATTTGTGATTTTATGCGTCTAAGTGGTGCATCGTTGCCAGATTGGTTTCGTGCACAAACAGAAATTTCAGGCAATCATGCGTGCACATTCGAGAAAGGAAGAGGATCGTGAATACGTTGGTTGGTTTTATTATATTTGTGATTTAACTCGCCGAAGACGCGGCTTTGCATCGTTGCTAGATGGGTTTCATGCGCAAACAGATATGTGGTAATCATGCGTGCACGTTCGAGACATAGGATCGTATACATACTTTGTTTTGCTGTGTTGTATTTGTGAGCTTTTGCGTCTACATGGCTTTGCATCGTTGCTAGATGGGCTTCATGTATGGACAAAAACATCGCAGTCGTCATGCATGCACGCTTGAGAGGTCAACAAGGTCGCAAACAAGTACTTTGCGGTTGTACTTTGTGATTTTATGCCTCTAAATGGTTTTGCACCGTTGCTAAATGGGTTTTCATGTGCGGACAAGTATATGATAATCATGCGTGCACGTTCGAGAAAAAGGATCGTGCACATACTTGTAATGCTGTGTTGTATTTGTGAGCTTTTGCATCTACATGGCTTTGCATCGTTGCTAGATGGGCTTCATGTATGGCCAAAAACATCGCAGTCGTCATGCATGCACGCTTGAGAGGGCAACAAGGTCGCAAACAAATACTTTGCGGTTGTACTTTGTGATTTTATGCCTCTAAATGGTTTTGCACCGTTGCTAGATGGGTTTTCATGTGCGGACAAGTATATGATAATCATGCGTGCACGTTCGAGAAAAAGGATCGTGCACATACTTTGTTTGGCTGTGTTGTATTTGTGAGCTTTTGCATCTACATGGCTTTGCTTCGTTGCTAGATGGGCTTCATGTGTGGACAAATATATGGAAGTCACGCATGCACGCTTGAGGAGGGAAGAGGATCGCAAAACTTTGCTGTTGTGTTTTTGTGATTTTGTGCGTCTAAATGGTTTTGCATCGCTGCTAGGTGGGTTTCATGTATGAATAAGCATATGGTAGTCATGCGTGCACGTTCGAGAGCGCAAAGCTCCACACCACGCATGCAGCGAAGCACGCATTCAATATCAGTCAATGCACCACGCATATACTGCATGCATCACACCCTGCAGACACCACGCCCATGCACGCAGATGCATCACATCATACCGCACTTGCACCACGCCACGCATACACTACACGTTCGCCCAACACCGCACCACCACCATACGCACACCGCGCATGCCCCACTGCACCACACCTGGCATACACCACACTTGCACCACAGCGCATGCGACACCACGCCACATCTCACCACGCAACGCCCACCACACAACCCCCACCACACAAACGCCCACCACACGTATGCCCACAACACCACACTAGACCACACCGCACCAGAAAACCACCGGGCCCATGGTGACTGCCGCAGCATGACCAGGATACGTCGAAGGGCGGACCAAGCTCACTCACCATGAAGCCTGGCACAACCTCGCTGGTTCTGGGTCGTGTGTCCGGCCCGTTCGGGCGCTCTCGATCTGGACGGGCCATGGAAGTCATCCCAGAGGGCTCACCAAAGAAGGCTTGCCATGGGCTCCTTCCCCAAAGGGCGCTGCCAAGAAAGAGGTCCACACTAACCGTCCCCAGGTCGCTGGAAGGCACTCCAACACGGTCAACCGCGAGGCCCGGCCCCACCAATCTCCCACAATCCAGTTGTACGAGTGGTTACGCACACAGGGCCAGCTGAGCTGCCTTTCGTGCCGGATAAGTGGGATAATCGGCGGTTAACGAATCGTATCCCTAGTCACCAACTTCCGGCTATCGACCAGCCCAATCCAACCAACCAACCAACAACCAAGAACACACACACACACACCCATACGCACATGCACAAGCACATGCACCCACGTATGCACGTGCGCAACCGTCGACATAGTATCTGCCACGCAGTATGTTGGTGGCGGGTTCACTTCCTTGTCCAAGATTCTCAGTTCTTTATGGGTCCGTGATGGCGGGTGTTGCTAGCTACGTCCGGCTCCCAAGTGGCATTGATCTGTGAACCTGCGAAAGACTCGGTGTGTACGGCTCAAGTCCGACCTCCAGGGCATGCGTATTGTTTCTAATTCTGAGCCCTGCCCTTTTGCGGGGTTCTTGTGCTAGTCTGTTCCTCTAGGCAAAGGGCCTGCCACTTAGAATGTACCGCATGTCTGTCAAACCTGTCAGTAGATTGTACGTGAGTGCGCGTGCGTTTCTGTGGTGCCTTTGACATTCCTACTTGCACCAACACTAAGTAAGACCCTTGCAAGAATCCTGTAGGCAGGAGTCTCGTCCCAAGAAACGCACTTTGCATCCCAAGCTGAAGCAAGCTCAGTCCTATGAATAAACCTTAGAGACCCGGGTTCCGCGTCGGCTACCTGACACAAAGCTGCCGTGCCGAGGCCTCAGATGTCATGGGTTTTTGGCACGCGCTCTCTGCTAGCAGTCCACAGCGCTCCTGTTTAGGGTTTAGGGTTTTCTGAAGGTTCAGGGTTGATGACTCTTTCTCATGAGCGACTGACATGCTGCAAGCTTTCGTCATCCTGCATCCCTGACAGTGCAGGGTGCGGCAAAGCAGCAGTGAGAGGCGGTTGTACCAGACAGGTCACTGCCAACAATTTGTGACTTGCGGCTTCTGGTAGCGAAAATGTCCGACAGATGTCGAAAGGGTGGGTTTCCAGGGTCATCCGAGTACTCTCTGGAGCCATATAAGTATTCAAGTATATAAGTATATAAGCATATAAGTATATAATGAGTATATAATAAGTACATAAGTACATAAGTACATAAGTACATAAGTACATAAGTACATAAGTACATAAGTACATAAGTACATAAGTACATAAGTACATAAGTACATAAGTACATAAGTACATAAGTACAAGTATATAAGTATATAAGCATATAAGTATATAAGTATATAAGTATATAAGTATATAAGTATATAAGTATATAAGTATATAGGTATATAAGTATATAAGTATATAAGTATATAAGTATATAGGTATATAGGTATATAAGTATATAAGTATATAAGTATATAAGTATATAAGTATATAAGTATATAAGTATATAAGTATATAAGTATTTAAGTATTTAAGTATATAAGTGTATAAGTGTATAAGGATGCAAGTATGTAAGGGCACTTTTTAGTACATAAGTGTATATTTTATTTGTTTTTTTGATTTGTTTTTCTCTTATCTTCATTCTTCACCAAAAAAAACACATCATCTACCAGAGAAAGAAAGCTCAGCCAATACAGTACTCCATACTCGTTTCTAAATGGGGTAGTCTGCTACTGCTGTTTACCGTCCTGGCCGGGATTGCCCTCGTTCTCCGATATGTGTCTTCCTTTCTTCAGCACCTTTGCGTGTGAAAGGGCGCCTTACGACTTACTTGTTTACAGGACGCAGTTCAGCCATGCTTGAGCTGGGCTAGAACGAATATTGCTCATCCCAGTTGTTGCGTTGTGCAACTTGGGCATGCGACGGCATGCGCCGTTTGGCTGCAGTTTTCCGGCGCGAGCTTCTGCACCTGCAAACTCAGCAGGGGGTTCTGTCACGCGCGGAAGTTGCTTAACAGCTCCGACAAAACGGCGCCACCTGCGTTGGACTCCAAGCCACAGTCGCTGAGATCCAACTGTTGAAGACTAGTTGGAAGCTGAGGCAAGAGAGTCTGCAAACCCAAAGCACCCATCTCGGTATTGCCGCTGAGATTCAAGCTCTCCAGCCTTGGTGATCTAGGCCGGAATAAGTCTTGCAGATCCATGTCGTGCGGCGAAAAGCCGCAAGATGCCAGGCTCAGCGAGCGGATGTTCGTGTCTGGGAGCACCTCCCCCAGAACCAAGCAGAGTCCAGCTTGTTGCAGTTGTGGGTTGCCCGACAGCGACAGCGTATGGAGAGCAGGCATAAATTCCAGAATGCATTGCACCGTTACAGCTCCAGTTCTGCCCATAAGAGAACAGCAGCCTAAATCCAGAGCCACCAAGTTGCAGCAACACAGGACGGTAGCAAAACTATGCAGTCCGTCGTTTCGCAGTCTATGATTCTTCTGAACGCAAAGACTTGAAAGTCCAGGCAGCACCCCAACAATGTTCGCAAGAGCTTTGCCTGAGTCAACACCCTCGAGCCCGCACTCTCCTAGATTCAAGAATCTCAAGTTGGAATGCCGCGGGCAAGAACTCACAAAGGCTTGAAAGGCATGCTTGCCGAAGTCATGGTTTCCGTATAAGCTCAGGTTCTCCAAAAGATCCATCGCGCCGAGTAGTCGAGCCAGCGCAACACCGTCGGTCCAAGTCTGTAGGTTTGAATGGTCAAGGCATAGGGACTGCAGCTGAAAATGTGCACGAAGCTCGACCGTGCCCAATGTAGAAACCCCTCCAAAGCCAAGTGTCTCTTGTTGAAGTTCGGAACTATCGGAACTGGTGATCAACTGGGGATGCAGGCTGGCAAAGTTGGCTTGATCCGAGCGAGCAGCTCGCAAACAAGACACAGATTGCAGAGAACGCCAATCATGAAAAGAGTGTTTTTCGTCTACATCGATGAGTTGGATGCTGGGGCACTTGGCAAGCAAACCTTCAAAATGACGAGAATCCAGATCTCTGGGCAAGCCACTCTTGCGCAAGTCTAGCTTGACGAGGCTGCAGTGCTCTAATTCGTTCCCCATGGCCAGAAATCCATCCAAACCCAAGCCAGCGTTGTCTGCCAAATTCAATACGGCTAGCTGAGGCATAAGCCGAAGAATCCGAGCGACAGCCTTGCCGCCGTTGACATTTTGGAGACCGGTGTCACCGAGGTCGAGCCTTCGAATGCTGCAGCGCAAGCCTCGCAATGCCTGGGCGAAGCCTTCGGCGAAGAAACGCAAGCCTTCCGCCTTCAAGTGGTTGTTGCTGCGGATGTCGAAGTTCTTCAGGTTTGGAAACGTCGTCAGCAAGGCAGCCAAAGCAAAGCCGGAAGGTGCATCAAGACTGCAGTCGGCCAGTATCAAAGTATGCAGCGAATATGAAGGCATCCCCAGGACAATCGATGCAACATCAAGGCCCGAAGACAAAAGGGACACGGCCCCAAAGCCATTGTTTCCACTTAGATCCAGGGTCTCCAATCCTGGTGCTGCTTGCAGAAGTCTGGCGACCATCCTGCCACCTTCTTCTCCATAAAGGCCTATTCTCGCCAGCGAGACAGCTCTAAGCTGTGCTCCACATGCTCCACCTTCTGGAAATCCTGCAGTTAATGCGTCCATGCCCGCAGGACCAAGCGAGTTATCACTGAAGTCTACGTCCAGCGAAGGCTTTAGCAGCACCAGCTGCATTTCAAGCGGCTCATCCCGGCTCGAAACCCCCAACTCCTGCCATGTTTGTTGATGGCCCAGAATGCGCTGGCCTAGAAGCAGCTGAGGAAAACCGCCTGGAATCGCATCACGCAAGTGAAGCGAGCGCAGGACATCAGCGACGGTTGCACCAAGTCCGAAGGCAAGCACGTGGCAGCTTCCGTCCATACATTGGACACGGCATTCGATCTGCGATTCCTTGGTGCTCTAGGCACTGACTGACACCAATCACGGCTGGCCAGAAGGCAAAACATTACCACATGAAGCACGGGGTCAGCCAAATCCTTGATGTCGCTGTTTGCCAATTGGAGTGGTGAAGCCACATCTTGGTCTTGGAGCCGTAATGGCATTATGGCCAAATCTTCGTCGATGTCTGAGTCCACGCGCTCTGCATCGTGTTCCCTCGCAATGTGGGAATCCCTGAGAGCTGCAAACCCCTTCTCCCGCAGATTGAAACCTGCAGTTCCTGTCGTGCCGGCACTGCCTTCCACAGGCAAAGGCTCTGTTGACAGCTTGCTGCTCTGATGCCCCATTCCAATCGTCCTGACTTATGAGCTCATTTGCAGCCTTTATTTACACAATGCCAGCTACAGACATTACCCGCCGACTGCTACAAAGCCTTTTGCCACATGGGGGGGCAGTGGAAGTGGGCTTTTCAGACTCAATTTCATGTGGCTGACTTTTTCACTGATGTGCTCGACTCAGCCTTGGGCCATATTCGGCGTGGTTGTGGTTCCTCAACTTTGTTCAACTCATCCGGGTTCGAGTTGCCACGGCTTCAAACAATTAATGCTTTGGGAAGTGAAGGAGTCTTCTCTACAGGGAAAGGCCATAGTCATAGTAGTAGTAGTAGTAGTAGTAGTAGTAGTAGTAGTAGTAGTAGTAGTAGTAGTAGTAGTAGTAGTAGTAGTAGTAGTAGTAGTAGTAGTAGTAGTAGTAGTAGCAGTAGTAGTAGCAGTAGTAGTAGCAGAAGTAGAAGTAGAAGTAGAAGTAGAAGTAGAAGTAGAAGTAGTAGTAGTAGTAGTAGTAGTAGTAGTAGTAGTAGTAGTAGTAGTAGTAGTAGTAGTAGTAGTAGTAGTAGTAGTGGTAGTAGTAATAGTAGTAGTAGTAGTAGTAGCAGCAGCAGCCATGCGCTCCGTGTGGCGCCTGGTACTTTCTTACCTTCGCATGCCGAAAAAATCGGCACATACGACACTTCCTGGCTTCGTTGCGCGCGAATGGACACAGCAATCACGTGCGTTGGAAATTCGTATTGTTACCAGCAGACAGCCCCAATATTTAGGGAAACGTGCACACGCCTTTTTCTTGAGCCGTGAGCGAACAACGGTAAGTAATGAAATGTCTTTCTGTAACAACACCCCCCGCGCAACTTAGTGCAACGTAAGAGGCGTCAAAAGTTGAGGAAAGACAAACGATGTTCGCTACAGTCGTACCTAGTACGCAAAACGACTGCATCTTGAGGAAATTTCACCTCACATAACCAGCTGAAAATAAATCCAGCCCGTCAGGGAGGTGCTCTTCACCTGTTACCCTGAGGATAGAAACTGACTACAACTGCTACTGTGTAGCCAGCTCGTCAGAGCGGCGAAGGAGATGCAGTGCGGCGCACGGGCACACACACGTAGGCTGATGGAATCAGAAATGCAAAGAACGAAAACAATTTGCTCAAAAGTGCTGGGTCGGCGAATCCGACCCGTCAGGGTGGAGTGTGCAACCCTGACCATGCCTCCTTTTAGGCCTTAGTACCGCCTCTCTTGCACACCAGTGTGTGGATTCGTGACGTGGTGTTTCCATCCTCTGAGATACCACAACACGTGGTCGTAGTCGTAGACGACGATCCCCCCTGGGTTTCCCCAAGCAGGAAGGGCGTTCACCACCTCTTCTTCCGACACCCAGTGCGCATCCCGGGCCTTGAGCATGGCCCAGTAGTACCCGTCAAGAAGGGTCCAGGTGCTCGAGCGCGTCCGCGTCGGGTCGATGAGATCACCATCATGGTCGAAAGGGTAGTGCTCTGGAAGGTCAGCAAAGAGTTCCTGAAGAATGCTGAGCCTTTTCCCAATCTCGACATCGACTCGGCTGCGCCTCTCGGCCAACCATTCTCCTTCCGTCATGCTTGGTCCAGTGGGATCCACGCGTCTGCGGGATGTGCGCACCTCTCCAGGGGAACCCGGGCGTCGCACTGGCGGAGGCCGCGGGGTCGAAGCCCTGCGCTGTGGCGGTGGCCTCGCAGGCATTGCTGAGCTGAGACCTGGAGATCTGCCCCTCGATGTAGCCCTTGACGGCGTGCGCTCCCTCGCTCCCATAGAAGGCCCGTACTTTGCTGTCGGTGGGCGGTAGCCTTCAGCTTCCGCTGGGCGACGGGCCGGCGCTGAGCTTCTGCGATCAGCTGTGGGAGGAGGAGGAGGTCGCATCATTCCGAGTGAGGACGCTCTCGTGGGACGAATCCACTCCGGCTCGACACGGTTGGAGTGCAGATGCCGCTGGTAAAACCTGGTATCGCGGAGCAGCTCATTCAATTGGGTCTGACCGAGGCAAGCAAACCCGTCAGGGATGCGGAGAGATCGAGCCAAGTCCACGTGGCGTGGTGCAGGATCCTGACGGCTTCCGCTCAGGGGAAGTTGATCCTGGAAGAAACGACTGACCTCCGCCATCACTTCTGAGACGGTGCCTACCCTTGGTGTGAACAAGTCACCATCGTAAGAGAGAATCGTGAAGGGTCTCTGTCGCCCTTCCGGGGACTGCTGGGTGGCATAGATGATCATGGATATCTCATCAATGAGATAGAGCCTTGACTGAAAGGCCACAAAGAAAGCTTCATCCAATGAGACTCGGTCGTCTCCCGGACGATAGGCGATTGAGACTCTGGCGTCAGCCCGGTGAGTGCCAGCGAATGCTCTCCTCTCGTTGGCATCAGCCCCGGGTGCTGGATTGTGCAAATGGGCGAACATGTCCAGCTGGGCCAATGAAGTGATACCCATACCACGGGACGCAAAATTGTAGGCGTCGAGGGGATTGGTGAGAGCGTCAGCGATCGACTGGCCTCCCCTCTTCATTGCCGATTTTCTCATGCTCACGCATTTGCTGCGTACTGCTGCAGGGAGACTTTGATCTTGTGCTTCGCGCGTTCCTCGCTCTGCACGGTGCCGGTTCATTGCCAACCCCGGCCGGGGGGCGATCGACATGATGTCGATGTTCCGTCCCTTCCGGGAGGACTCCAGGCGTCGTTTGCTGGGTTCGGCAACATGTGCCATGTCACTCTCAGCTGCGATTCTGGAGCCGCAGAACTGGCACTCAATCATTCCATCGATGTAATGTTTACGGCAACTGGTGCAGTAAAACCAGGGAAAGGAAACAAGCTCCTGGACGATGAAATGGTCGAGCTCGGAGCGGTACTTTCGATCCACTCGGATGCCCTTTGCGGAGAACCACACCTTGAGCGTGGAACCCCACTTGGCTTCCGCCAGTGGCTCGGGCCGCGGTGCGTTGTCGGCGAACTTGAGGTCCTCGAGCCTGATGATCTCATCTTCAACCGTGAGGTTCTCTTCATGGGCGATTTGGTACGGCCTTGTCATGTCAGTGATGTAGTGCCGGTACTCATGGAAGTTGAGCCTGGTCTGGAGGCTTTCGAGGTAGTCAAGGTAGCAACCCTCCTCCGACCAATCGTCCAAATGGCCCTGCTCGAAGATTGGACGCGGCTCCCGCCCGTCGTGAACATCCTTGCACGCATTGTGCAGTCGGACGCGGAGCAGCTCGTACACACGGTTGTGCCAGATGGGAACCTGGGAGTGGCGATCATAGCAGTAAACAATGTACCTGTTGGAAATCCAGTCAGGTGTCTGAATTGCATCTGCCTTGGATCTAAAGATCCGCACGCCCTCCAGGGCTGCGAGTTGCAGGTCGATGACAAATTCAATGTCAGCATCTTCACGAACGCCTGCATGACTCTCCCTCTGCCACGCCGGTACGGGAGACATCATCACGAAGTAACGGCTGGCACTTCCATCTGCAGCAACCCCTCCCGGGATGAGACCATCTCGAACGATGGAGTGCAGATAGCAACGATACGTGCCGTGGTAAGCCAACTTTTGGCATGCTTTCGAAGGCCTCGCTGGTGTAACCAGTGGTTCCCACCCTGGGCCTGTTTGCCAAATTGAGTTGCCAAAGAGAGGACAGATGGTACGAGTGGGTGTTCAGTGCCATCACGTCCGTCTCTTCCGAGAGGAGTATGCCGTCGTGCCCCTGAATCGCTCTAAAGGCACGCAGCTGGACCTCCCTGTCGGGTTTAATGACAACCTTGACTTCGAACCGCACTTTGTCGTGAGTGGATTTGAGGACGTCCACCACGTGCTCCACACGGAGGCCTCTCCACATCATTCCCAACTTCTCGAAAAATTCGGACCATTCAATAGAATTGTCCCTGGCTGAGATGTGGACCGCCATTTCTGGCGCTCGCCGATTGGCGAATCCCCGGGCAAGGAAGGACATCTTCTTCGACAAGCAGACCCGGGCGTTCTCCGTGAGGAAACGGTAATCATCCGGCAGATCGGGGAGCTGATCGGCAGTAACCCAACGCGGCAGCGTGGGAGGCCTCGGCTTTGCCTTGGGGACAAGGGGTGCCTGAGAAACGGCCTCGCTCGGCTGAGGGGCGTCGGGGTCACTGATGACGACCACGGGAGAAGGAGGCGCGACCACTTCAGCTCTCTTCAAGGAGTAGGTGTCGGCATTCTCATATGGATCATCATCCTGCTCCACGAATTGACTGAGGAGGGTAATTTCCTCTTCAGCCGCGACCGCGGTGAGTTCTTCCTGCGTGATGCCCTCTGCCGCTTGGTTGGCCATGACGAGGTGTTCCTCAGCAACCACGTTGATCGGGTCGCTGTCTTCAATCGCGAGGACGCAACCTGCGCCAGGCCTGGTGTCATTCCTGGCAAAGTCTAACTCAGTGATGGGCTGCGGATTGCAGCTCTGAGCCGAGTCGTCGTCGACAACTTCGTACTCCGCCTCCGCCAGGAGTGGACCGGCCAACACAATCTCCTCTTCTGCCTCCCTCGCCAGAGGTGGGTCCGGTGAATCGACAATCTTGGAAAGGATTCTACCGGACGCAGGGGGCACGGTGAGGAACGGTTCGGGCTTGTTCAACACATAGTGTGCATGAAAAACGGCTTCTCTTTGATTTGCGATGAGTTGCTGCTCAACAGCGAGAAGGCGGTAATCTGTGAGTATGCCGCGGAGCATCGCCGCGTGCCACCTAAGGGTGCTCTGCAGATTTTGATCCGACGCGTCAGCGTGGAAGCCATCAGGCCTGCTGGTCTGCTCATAGAGCTCCACAGGGTCAATGATGGTGCATCCTCCGCTCATCAGATCTCGGGCGTGCTTCTTCATGCACCTGTCATAGAGCTCCCCGACCGGGAAGAAACAGGAGTGATGGCTGCCCATCAAGAAAGACACACCCGAGACGTCAGTCCGGTGGAGGAGCTTGCACGCTCTCTCACACGCCCGATCAACACGAAGCTTCTGCTTTGCAGGCCAAGTGTCAATCTGCTCGAGCTCCTCGGCTGTTCGCTTTGTGAACTTGCTCTGAAGATGCCAAGTGTAGCCATGATAGCCGTGTTGGCCCCATACATCGTTTCCTGACCATCCAAAAATGATGTGGGTAGCCGCCCCTTCCGGGTGGTGATCCCTCGCCTCGTTAAGGTGCTTGAGCGCCTCATCGATGAGCTGGTCGAGGTGATACCCCCACTTCATTGAGTAGATTAGGCTCTCCACTTCTGGATTGTTCCTGAAAACGTCTTGCATGAGCGGCTCAATGGTCATGCGGTGCGTAGGCTTCCGCCCCGTGTAATGGCACAACGCAAGGGAAGAGTCTCCGACGATCAAGAACCGTCGCCTCTCTTCCGGAGGGAGTGAAATGCGCTGAAGGGCAGGAGTAAAGAGCTTCTCGACAAGACTCGAAGTCTTCGCAAAATACTGGAAGTCGGAAGCACCTACGCTAAGATTGGCAATTCTGCGGCAAATGTCATAGTGCTTAGTGGAATCGATTGCACCGCCCGCCTTCGGTCCAAACGCCAGGGTGGCCAGATCCTGAGCATGTCGGTAAAGGATCTGTATCCAACCCCCCAGGGTGGAGTCACGAAGCACGGAGGCATCAATCTCGGTCTCCGAAAACACACGGACTCCGTGCTTGCGATAGAATCGCTCGTAAAGCACCGTCCAATGGGACGAAGGGTCCTCTTCACGCAGCTCCCGCCAGCGGTAGATGGGAATTGTGCCGAGAAATAAGTCGTCGTCAGCATCGTCATCCTGTGGTTCAACCACAGCTTCCGCCAGGTCACTGAAACTCGGTGGAAGAAGGATGCCAGCCATGGCGTCAGCCAGGCGGTCGGGGTCCACTAGCGCTTGCTTGAACTCCGCGACACGCTGCTGGCGTTCCTCGTCAGTCAGAAACTCGGTCATGGTCGTCGAGGTGATGATGGCTGGGCACGCTGGGACTACAGGGGAGCTTGATCTAGCCGCTGCAGAGGAGTTCACTTCCTTAAAGGCTTTGTGAATAGCCCGTGCAAGAGGTTTACTGTAATTTTCTGATTCCTTCAGGCATTTAGCATGCTCGTGGCTGCGAGTGCACTTTTTGTCATTGAGACGATTGTACACTGTTTGAAGGGTAGTGGCAACACACCACGGCTTTTTCACGGGAACACCCTTCTTGTTATGCAATCCGAACCTGCAACCATCAAATTTGGCATAAACAAACGGATGCCTATCAAGCCACTTCCTCACTTTGTCCCATCCCCAATACTCACAGTCCCTTGGCCATTCAACACAGTAGTCGACGGACGCCTTATCAAGGCCCTGAGAAAGATCAACGAATGATGCCCACAACTTCTTGAACTTTCTTCTGGCATCAAGCACAGCATCTCTATTTTTGGGAACCTTAAGGTTGATTCTAGTCCATTGACTGCCACCAGTGCAAGGCAAGCTAACCCATGTTAGAACACGAGCGCCAGCTCGGTGGTGTTCTTTAGCAATGTCGATGATGGCTCTACGGGTATCTGGTGAGTTAAGGTCCATGCTTTCGGTGACTCTAACTACCTTACACTCGGGAAACTCATGATGAGCTATTTCCCCAATGATGGAGTCATCACTACAGCAAACCTCTATAATGACCCGCTTCGTTTTGCTGTCGGGCCTCGAGTCGCTCGCAACGGCGGGTGGCGGAACGCTGGCCGGTGTAGCCTTACGGCTCTCGAGCTTCCGCTGAGTGATTCCCATCAATAGCAAGGCATTTCGCCACTTTTCAGCATTGGTAAAGGGTTTTGTAAGGATGTCAGCAGCTTGAAGATTGGTGTTGATGTAAGCAAGGTCATAGTGCTTCCTACGAAACTGCTCTGCGATCCATCCTAAATTGATTCTTTGAGTCTTGTCAGAATGACGGAAGGCTGGGGATTTTCCAGACTCTAGGATGCGGATGGTGGCCTGATTATCCTCTAAGACAACTGGCTGAATCGAATGAGGCACAGACATTATTAGTCCGAAGTCGCAAGGTTTCCTAGTGACTCCAACCTCAGTATCGACACCACCCCCCGAACCCCTTATGCCCTCGGCTTCCCTCTGAAGGATGGCCTCCGCTTCCGCGTGGCGGCGGTATTCTGCGGTGGACCTTCTATACACGAGGATGCCATACTCGAAATCATCTGGAGGCAGAGTGCGTTCGTCTTCATCCAATTCTTCCCAAGCAACCGCCCTTTGATGCAAAGTCCACTTCCCCTTTTGGAGTAACCAAAGATCCCTAATAGGGTGACTAGTCAGCTCAACGGGAAAGGGTAAAGAGCTACTTTTGCTAAAAACCTCCACAATCCTTCCGTCTGCAAGGAGATGACGTCCTGTCTTGTTGATGGTCGAGATTCCCTGGAAAGGATAAGATTTGGGTTTGAAATCGTGCTTAGCAATGTCACTACGAAGAGGCTTGGGAGCTGTATCCCCCCCCGCGTTCAGGAGCACGCTCCATAGTGCAGATGAAGGAAGACCCAAGGCTCGCAGAGTAACGTTCGCACACACGACTTCTGCTTCAGTGGAACTAAGCGCGGTGCTCGTTTGCTTTTTGCTAAAAGCGGACAAGGGAAAGTAGGTGTTGGGTCCTACCAACGCGAGGAAACCTCCTGAAGTGCTTTTGTTGTCATGTTCGCCTGCGTGATCAGAATCAGCGAACAGCCAGAGCTTACACTTATCAAGGGAGTCTCCTATAAAGCAGGTCATTCGATGGTCAAGAGTGGACGCCACATAACACATGAGTCTGTGCAGTGCCTTGTCACAGTCGGCAGACCACTTAGTGACCCGGCTAGCTAAACCCTGGACAGCACGTAATAAGTCATAACGAGCCATCCTTGCTGCGAACAGCAACTTCATGAGCACACGACTCGCAATAGGAGCAAGCTTGCCTTTGGGTTCAGCCTCCGCGTCAGTGGGGCGAGCGATTTTGTCATCATAGAAGGGCGTTGATACCTTTTTAAGGTTATGCCACTCGGGACCAGTGAGTTCTTTGTAGCGGTCGATGGCCTGCTGCAAGAAGGAACTCATGTCATAGACGACTTGTCTGGTCTTAGCATACATACAACCCTGATGATCACTCAACTGATTGACATCATAGAAAGCGTGTTTGCGGGCTGCTTTCTTGGCATTAAGTTTGTCTCTAATCTTTTTCACGGCTGCCATTGCGGAACGCTCGGTGTGACCGTTGGCGGCAAGATAAGTAGCACCTGTCCATAAGTGATCACGTTTGTGCTTAGCACCCCCCGTGTCCCAGAGCTCGTCTGGCGCGGCCTCAGAACCTAGAGGGCGCATCAATGTGAGTCTGTGCGGACTAAGGTCAAGTGCGACGGCTTCCGCCGCGCGAGGCTTGAACAACGCCTTGCGGGGCTGAACGTGATGTCGGACAACCATCCCTTCTTCAGGGTAGTATTCGGTGAAATCTTCTTTGGCTGCGGCAGTGGCAGGTTTGGCAGCGGGATCAGGAAGGGATTTGTCGAAGACATGCGCAAAAGGATGATCGGCTTTTCCAAGCGATGAAGACTGAGATAAGTGTTCACATCCCAGATATCTTCCGATGGGAGTAGGTGTATCCATATCGATGCGAGAGCCGATGAGTTCCCAACCCTTGGCTAGGTTCTCTTTTGGCCCGGCCATCTTGAAATCATCTACATACACGGCTAATAAAAGCTTCAATGTGGGATGATAAAAGACAGATGGCCATGCAGCGGGAAACACGAGCTCAAAACCAACCTCCCGCAAGCGCTTTTCGCAATGTTGCTCCCAGAAGCCCCCGCTGTCTGGGTGCCCGTAAAGAGCCAATCTGAGGCGGACGACGGGGTCCCTAAACTTGCCGACCCACTCCTTAGGCCAACGCTCACGTGGGAGCCTGACCCAAGTGTCAGCGCCTTTCAGAGTCGTTTGCGTGTACGCCTGTTTACCATCCCCCTGTTCCACATCGTGGCCGGGGGCATGGCCATAGGCGTCGAGAACCTTACCCGCTTCCATGGTGGCGGGACTAGAGCCCAGCTCACTAAAGAGAGCGGTGTCATTGTTCTCGTCCTTCACATTGTTGCCCTGAAAGACGGTCCTACCCTTGAACTTCCGTAAGGGATTCCCTTTAGGAAGCTCACTGCCCTTTTCCACGCAGATTTCAAAGATTTTGCCAACGTGGGCCTTCTTTCCTCTTTTGGCTGCCTCTTTAGAGACTTCTTCCCATTCACGAACAGATGACATGTCCCAGGCTTTCTTCTTCATCAACTTTTCCCATTCAACGTCAAGAGAAGCTTGGGCCTGAGGATCAGCTAACAGCTCTTTTCTTCCTACTGGCCTGGCAACCATAGCCATAGCTTCCTGAACTTGCTCGGCAGTAAGAGCGCGGGAAACAGGGATCTTGTCCCTATGTTGATGATTGGACATGGGAACCGTAGGCATACATGGGAAATCTTTAACAGCTTCTTCCGAAGTGTGGGGTTTGGTAAGGATGTCGAACTCAGTACGACCAACCCATTTGAAGCTGAGCTTCTTGTTGCGCTTGCGTACATGACGCCATTCATCACAATCGGCTATGATGTCCTTACCTCCAATTGGCATGATTTTGGTCAATCTCTCTTTACCAAGAGCGGAGATAGGAACAGGACAATCAGTGAGATGAGGGGAGAACAGTTCACGTCTCGGAGAGTAGTGAAAGCGGATGAGCTTATCCCCCCGAATTGTCCATTCATCTTTAACCGGATTAGCTACTGCAGATGGCCTGGCGCTGCTACTTGACGAGGGAGTTTCTCGGGCCTCGAGATCTCTCAAAGCTTGCTCTCGAGCCTCATCATCAATGGCCTTCTCCTTTTGTGCTTTAGAGAGACGGACCCATAGATCGCTCGGAATGCTGTCCGGCTTTCTAGAACCTCTAGTCCCCCCGTAGCGACGACCTAGTGTACCCCCCGAATCATAGTACCTCCCACCTTCCGGCAGAGGAATCTCCTTGCCGGTTTTGGGGTGAAGAACTTTAGGGGGCTCAACCTTCCGGTCGGCGTCAGAAGCTTCAGCGGCCTGTTCAGCTGAGGGCTCAGCGTCCTGATTGTGGAGTGACTCCGTCGCTGGTCGCTCGAGGGCATCGGCAGCGAGACCTTGTTGCACACGTTCGTACCTCTGTTTCATGGGAAAAGTGAAATCACCTTCAGGCACCTTGAACTGGTATGCTCTTATGGGCTTGATGCATTCATGGAAGTCCTGTCGATTTAACTCTTTCAGTGAAAGAACCAATACCTCGTGCTTCCATTTCATGCCCGGCTGAAAATGATATCCCACGAAAACACCTGGTTCAGCAGTTGGCTCGAACCTTTCACGATTCTTGCGCTTTTTCTTGGGTCCAACCCAATAGTCGATTCTGCAACCAAAGGGAATGACCTTTCCCGGGAACTGGCTCCCGAAACGCTTGAACCACGGTGTAAACTTCGCCCCATGGGGGTTACTTATATTCACAGCGGTACACGCATGCTCGAGAGCCTGTGGCCAGTACACATGCGAGAGCCCGGCCTGAAGCAAATTGCTTCTAGTACCCTCGGTGGTGGCGCGCACTGCGCGTTCTGCGATCGCGTTGGATTGATGAATATACGCTTTGGATTGTTCATGTCTCCAACCTAAGAACTTGGCGGCAGAGATGAGTTCTTTAGCTTGATCGCTGTAGAATACCCCTACCTCGTCAGAGGAGGAAACGAAATGTTGCAATGCTGCAATGCACTCATCCTCTGACCTCAGTGCTGAAGGGTAGGCATACGTAAAAGAAGTCGCAACATCCTTCAGTACGAGGGCCAATCTGGATTCTTCTATAACCGTATCCCTATCACGGTACACAATGATGTGATCCGCAGTGATATGGTCTCCAAACGCCTTAGCTTCGACGCTGTGCCAGCCATCCGTTTGGTACGAAGGCGGCTTGTACATCTTAGCTCTTTGGCAAACATCACAGAATGGATTTTTGGGAAGGTGCGTCATGAGATGCGCCGCTGACTTGGCTTCTTTCTTCAAATTCTCAATGCGCCTCGACCTCTTGCCTTCCCCACCACTACCCTCACCAGGATCCCCATCTGGAGCATGCCTCTCTCCTTCCGGAGGAGGAGGGAGGACGCTCGGCTCACCTGAATCGGGTTTCGGCGACCTGATCAGTTCAGTTTTATCAAGGAACTCTTCATTCGGAGATGAAGGGATGGGGGCAACAGCTTCTTTCAATAACCCCTCGACTTTTGACCAATCTGGTTCATCCGAAGGTGGTTCGGCTTTGGAGGCTTCTTTGGCAATCTTCTTCTTGTCTGAGGGTTCCTCAGGCTTTTTTTTCAACTTCACTTTAGGCTTGCTTTTCGGTTCTGGGGCCGGAGCTGGAGGATCCATAGTAGCTAACTCGTAAAGAGTCATCTCCTCATCGATTTCCGCAGGCACTGCTGGAGGGAAGTTCTTCTGTTTCGGCAGCAAGAACCCCAGTGACTTAAGCTTCTCTAGCTGATGCGAATCCAGCCTGTGCACAGCGCGATTGACGTATCCCGTGATGCTCCAACGCTCGCCCTTCCAGGGAGTGACGCAATGGAAAGTCTTTGGATCGAAGGAAATGATCTTCGACTTCGACCTGTGCAAACGACCTCCCAGTTTGGCACCAGTGGGGGCGATCTTGTTGATGCAACCTGGCTCATCCTTCCGGATGGTGTCATCGTGAATCCACAATTCGCCTCCGGTGAAATCGCCGACTGCAATGGTGTAGTTGAGGTGTTCACGGTGATTGTTGACATCCTTGTGCATTTTAACGCCTGAGTTCTGATTGACAGCAATCGATGTTATTGGGCCATCCGCTCCATGATGTTTAAGATAGGACAGAAGGTACTTAATCACCTTGGGGTAGGAATGAGTGCGATTGGTTATCCCTTGCATCCCCCCATGTGAAAAAGCCCCGAAAATCATGTACTTCGAGTCCTTACTGTCCTTCGGTTTGATGGCTTTCCTGTTGAACCTAGATTGCTTAAAGTTTGAGTCCTTCAGCAATCGCAAGCATGCCTGATGGGAGAAATCCTGCTCCTGGATAAGTTGCGCGGCAATCTGTTCAGGGTTGGTGATGGTCTCAACAGCATCATCCGTATCGATCCGAGTAGACTCGTGTCTTGAATGGGCAGGACAAGCGATACCCTCCTTCCAAGACTTCAAGTACGGAACGTTATCCTTCACATCAAGGAAAACCTTGTCACCTCCCGGACTCCTGAAATAGGGTCTCTGAAATCCTTTCCAAATGAAGTCGTAACCCAGATCCATGCATCTCTGTCCTACTGAAAGAACATTGGGAGTGTCGGGGAGAACATAAGGCTTGGCTATGCTGTTGAGGGATGGTATCCCTACATCACATTGCGTGCCTGCGTAACTCGGTCCATTCGCAGTGCAAATGTTGATTGGGCAGTCCGATTCGTACGGATGCAGATTCACAAGCTCCCGCTCTGAGATGAGATCCTGAGCACTCCCTGTGTCACCAATCCATTCGATGGGTGGCGATTCTGATGATAGTTGAACCTTAGCGGGACAAGACACTCTCAACCCTTTTGGAATGCAATAGTTGCAACCAAACTCCGTATCGCAACAGTAATTGCAACGGCTTGGTTTGTCCTCCAGACTGTCTTTGACCGTAGCTCTCAACATGCGAGCGGCCATAAGTGCATCTCTGGTGGATTGATTGTCTGGCTTGGGAGTGTAGTCAACAGACCACTTCTTGTCATACCTGCGCTGAGGATTCTCAACAGGGAACTTAAGCTCTCCATCTCTGAGTGGGAAGTTGATGTACATTGGGCTGTTGTCAAAAGACACTGCTGGTAGCGCCAAACGCATGTCAGTGGAACACTGAGGGGGCCAGTACGACTCATCCTTCCGGAGAGTAAAAGCGTCGGCTTGGGAAGCCGTGCCGGCCATCATTGCTCCTAGAAGGCAAACTGCTGCAGGGAGAGAAGGTCCGCCACTCCTCCTTCGAGCTGAGCCCTTCGAGTTCCCGGAGCCATGTGATCCTTTCGAACCCTTGCTTCCCTTAGAACCCTTGGAGCTAGCCCTGGAGCCCTTGCGTTCCTTCTTCTTCTTCTTGTCCTTGCCCTTGTCAGGGCGCGCAGATCCCTTCTGACTTCCGTCGGGTGTAGCAGCGGCACCTGGCTTTCCGGTGTGCATGAATTTGCAATTCTCTCCACGGTCGCAACGACCTTGTTTGTAGAACTTGCACACTCGAGGCTTTCCTGACGGGGAGTTGGGTCTTGAAGGACTTCTCCCTCGGCCTCCGCCGGGTGACTGCGATCTGCCACGTCCGCTGGGCGTCTGGTGCTTGTATTTACAACTGCCACCATTCTTGCAACTGCCGTTCTTGACAAAAGAGATGCAAAACCCTTTGGGTACTTTCTTGGGTGCAGGCGCAGTAGGAACAGCAGGAGCTCCAGTTTGCTTGGCAATCCGCTCCCGGTTCCTCTCGAGCCTTTTTCGATTCAAGTGGCTATTGGCGGCGTCGTAGAGAAATTTAAACGATCTTTCACTGGAGCCTTCGGCAGCCCTTTCATAGATGGCAATATCGTGCTGAAGTGCTTTGCATTTCTTTACCTGCCTATGAAAGAGCGGTTCGAGAACCTTGTCTTCAGGGGTGGTCTGAATGCCTGAAAGCACCGTATCCCAGTTCCTAACGAACATCACAAGGTTTTCGTTTACCAATGTCACTGAAAGGAGGTCTTCCATGTCATACACGGAATTGTGTAGGATGTTTGTAGTGCTGATGAAGGAGAAAAAGGATTTGTCTACCCCTCACTAGCCTCCCGGCGTGAGCCTCCCTCTCCTTGAGGGTGTCCATTTGGCGCGCGAAGTCACCTTCAAGGACATTTGTCACTGCCGACAAGACCTTGGCATCGAGAGTAGAGAAGCCACCTGTGTCCCTTAACTCTTCTTCCTTAGAGTCCTTGTCCCATACCTTCGAAAGCCATTCAAAAGCTTCATCCGGCTTATTGGACGCTGCAACTACAGCTTCACGAACCCTAATTCGCCAGTTCCTGTACTGTTCAGGTGTCGGGAACTTGGGGAACAGGATCTTCTCGGCCTCCTTGGATTTGGTCTTGTTTACATCCTCATCAACTTCCTCCTTCTCGTTAGTCTTTCCTTTGGCAAGTTGCTTGATGATTGCCTTGAGCTGCTTGGGCGAGAGATCAGAAGAGGAACTGGAATCCCTCTTCTTGTTTTTCTTGTCTTTCTTCTTGCTCTTTTTCTTCTTATGACTGCTGCTCGAGTCATCATCATCGCTGCCGTCATCATCTCCATCAGGGCCTCCCCCGTCAGGGTGGCGTCGGGGCCTTGACCCTTTGGCGTCCTGAGGCGGAGTATTGATGGGATAGGTAGGGATCAGACCCGGTGGCGCAGATGGGGCGGACCCCGTTGCGCTTGCATGAGCCTGCAGAGCCGCGATGGCCTGGTTTAGCTGCGATTTCAGTTCAGCATTCTCCTTTTCAGCCATCTTTCTCTTCTCTGACTCGTGACTCATCATCACCCTGAAATCCCTAACTTCAGCAGTCAAGCGTGAAATCTCAACCTCAGATGTCGCCTGAACTGCATGTGTTGCCTGAGCAGCGGCGACACGGGCACTGTCCATTTCAGCATTGAGGAGATCCGCGTTGCTGACGGCCTTAGCTTCCGTTTGGTGAAGTTGATCACGCAACCTAGCGTAGGTAGCGTCAGCGTGGCTCTCAGCAGCGCTTAGTCTTTGGGCCAAAGCTTGAGCTTCACCTCGTGCCACGTTGATCTCATTGGCCTGCGAGTCAAGCTGCGACTGACCTGTTGCCAATCTCTGTCTGGCCTGTGTCTCCTCACTACCTAATCTGGTTTCGGCCTGAGCAAGTTCAACTCTGAGTTGTGACACTCCCGACATGACATTCATACCCATTGCTTGGAGTTGCTCCTGAAAATTGTTTGCGATCTGACCAATGATCTGATTGTGGCGATGTTCAGCTATTTGCTCGAGTAACGGCGACCTGTCGTTCTGAACAAACACATTGCTAATGTTTGCTTGATTCTGCAGGATTCGCTGATCGCCGATTGTCAAACTGTTCATAGTCGAGGAGGTCGGTGGGAAAAGACTCTGGGCTGACGGACTAATATCTTGGGATGAGCTTCCTCCGGCTGCTATCGGAAGGCTGGCCGGTGGTTGTCTAGCACTAGGGGACACAACCTGCCAAGGCGCGGACGCAGTCTGACGGCTCGAGGCACCGGTGGTGACACCGGCCTCGGAAACTGCACCCTTCTGAAAGAGCCTATGGTCATGTAGCCTTAGTGCGGTTGTGGTCAACGGGAGCTCACCCTCCCGGGGAGCGGCGTCCTCACCTGGAGCATTACCATCAAAGGACATGCTCAGGTTGCTCGCTCCGTCGTCCGGGACTGGTATGCCTGCAGGACCTAGCGGAGCTTGGTCCGTCATCACAGAGTGGTCAAACTAGCGTGGTACTACGGCTGATAACCTATTGTTACCAGCAGACAGCCCCAATATTTAGGGAAACGTGCACACGCCTTTTTCTTGAGCCGTGAGCGAACAACGGTAAGTAATGAAATGTCTTTCTGTAACAACAATTCGAAGCATGCGTGCACACTTCCGGGCTTCCTGGCGTTCGAATGGCAGAGCATCCATGTCCACACGATGATATCGTCCATGAACCAGCGCATTCATGTCTGCACGATGATAACGTCCGTTTTACCAGATCATCCATGTCCGCACGATTATAACGTCCGTGTTACCAGAGCATCCATGTCCGCACCATGACAACGTCCGTGTTACCAGAGCATCCATGTCCGCACGATGATAATGTCCGTGTTACCAGACATGTCCGCACGATGATAACGTCCGTGTTACCAGAGCATCCATGTCTGCACGATGATAACGTCCATGTTACCAGAGCATCCATACGCTGCAGCATGGGGATTTTTGAAGCTTCTTGTCAACAGACGTGCAAACCGTGCTGCTCGCGTCAAGCTTGGGTGCAGGACAGCATCCTCCTTCATTAAGCGCAGGGTGCGTCACTGGGTTTTCCGGCAGTCCGTCACAGGGGATAGCCCCCAGTGTCTGCTCAAAGCAGTACTTGGAGTGCTCAAGGTGCAGACTGCGTGAGGAAATCAGTGCTTCTTCCCTTCAGCCCAACTTGCATGTTTAGGGTTTAGGGTTTGGGGTTTACGGTTTAGGGTTTCGGGTTTAGGATTTAGGCTTGGGGTACCCATGCCACATCCTGCCTCTCTCCTTCCCAGAAGGGGCCAAGCGACAAGCAGAGAATAAAACATCCCGAAACGTCACTGCCAGAGCCATGAAACAGGCAATCAAAGCATCTCCCCTGAACCTTAAACGTCACTGCCAGGGCCATGAGACAAGCAAACAAAGCATCTCTCCTTTAACCCTCAACTTCACTGCCCGGAACATGAGACAAGCAAGCAAAGCAGCTCCCCTTAACCTAAACTTCACTGCCAGGCCCATGAGACAAGCAAGCAAAGCATCTCCCCTTAACCCTGAACTTCACTGCCAGGGCCATGAGACACCCTTAACTCTAAACTTCACTGCCAAAGCCAAGAGACAAGCCGTTCATACCAAATCCTGCCTTTCTCCTTGCCAACAGTACTGGTCCTAAAAATGGCCTTTTCTGCTTTTTGAGACGAAACCACGAATCCATTGTAAATACCATGCAATTCGAGTCTTGACACGTGCAGTCAGACCAGGCGCCTGGGGGCGCGCTAGCCTAGTAGTAGTAGTAGTAGTAGTAGTAGTAGTAGTAGTAGTAGGAGTAGGAGTAATAGTAGTAGTAGTAGTAGTAGTAGTAGTAGTAGTAGTAGTAGTAGTAGTAGTAGTAGTAGTAGTAGTAGTAGTAGTAGTAGTAGTAGTAGTAGTAGTAGTAGTAGTAGTAGTAGTAGTAGTAGTAGTAGTAGTAGTAGTAGTAGTAGTAGTAGTAGTAGTAGTAGTAGTAGTAGTAGTAGTAGTAGTAGTAGTAGTAGTAGTAGTAGTAGTAGTAGTAGTAGTAGTAGTAGTAGTAGTAGTAGTAGTAGTAGTAGTAGTAGTAGTAGTACGCGCTGGGCGCGACGGTGTGTTGGTTGCACAGGAAGTTACGAAAACCATGCATTTCACAGTGTTTTCAGCTTGTGGCAGGTGCTTGGCAGAGTTCCCTTTACCTTGTCTTTCTGAGCCGGAAGACACTGAGCGGATTTGAGTGCTGGGCTCAAGCGGACATGGATGCTCTGGTAACACGGGCGTTATCATCGTGCGCACATGGATGCTCTGGTAACACGGACGTTATCATCGTGCGGACATGGACGCTCTGGCCGCTCGCACGCAACGAAGCCACGAAGTGTCGTAAATACCAATGTTTTAGTTTAGCATCCCCAAACCCAAACTCGCAAGGTGTACTTCGAAAGTACATTGAACAACAAGAAAAAGGCAAGGAGGACTGGAGCATGGAATATGCGCGAAACCTAGGTTTTAACAGTAGAAAGGCTGACTACTACTACTACTACTACTACTACTACTACTACTACTACTACTACTACTACTACTACTACTACTACTACTACTACTACTACTACTACTACTACTACTACTACAGCAGTCGTCGTTTTTCACTCATCGTCAGCCTTAAGCAAAAGCTGCTGTCCTTGATGCTTCATACTTCCACCATAAGCCTGTTCAACCCGAACTTGCATCTGTGCTTTTAGCTTCTGCGCTGAAACTTGCCATGCTCCGTCGAGCACAAACTCTGAGGCCGATCTTGCGGGTGCTGCACATTCTCCATGGACGACACATCGTGTCATGGCCACACAACAGGATACAACAGGCAGGTCCATCATCAAATTGCCTTCAAAGGTGTCGAGCCTCTCCTGCAAACGCTTACTAGTAGCACGTTTGGCCGCTGGCTGGTTGCCGCATGCTGCCGCTCTAATCCAAATCATTCAGTGAAAGAAGGTTTCCAGATCTTGTCAGAAGCCTTGGTTGCAGCCCATGGCACACATGCTCGCACAAAAAACACAAAAGGCAAAACATGCATGAACAGTTACAAAAAACTGTTTATGCCTTACATTCGCTCCCGATATCATGCTCTTTATATATATATATATTTATTTATATTTATATGTATGTATATATATATATGCTATATGCGTGTCATCTCTGGTGGTGGCTTGGTTGAGGATGAGACTGGGGCGAATAAGCCGATGAAAGCTGCAAGAAGTTTTCCGATCTCTAACGGCGAGCTGCAATCAGGGACAAGAGAACCCTCTTCGCCTTCACGACAAGCTTGAGAAAGCCGGTCTTATTCTACGTCTGAATCGAAAAGCCGCCCTACTCATCCTTGCTCCTCTTCACAAAGAAACTACAAGCTCTTCTGAGTGGTGTCAAAAACACTGAAGCGAAAATCCGCAGGCCCTCTTCTCCAATTTCATGCTTGTGTTTGGCACCAACCTATGCCCACTGAGTTAAAAGCCACCACCAGTGGATGGACAGCGCTCGAAAATGCAGAAAAAGTGGAGCGCCAGCACTTTTCAACTTCACGGATTTATGAGTGATCCATGAAATTTAAGGTCGTGAGGCAGCCGGCCGCTCACCGCCAGAACGGTTCTAAGTCTAAGTCGCTGCGCCAGTTGCCATGAAGGTCACAAGGAGCTGTCGTACGACATCGTACGACAGCGTCATTGTCCAGAAGCTCCTTGAGCCGGAGGGGGCAGCGGATGGCCGTGCGCTCCGCCAGAGCCGCCTGTTCTGGCCCACGAGCCCAGACAACGGTTCCCGAAGTGGGCCAAAGCAGCCCTGCAAGCCTGTTGCCACGGAGCAATGGGCTTCTATGAGGAGAGACCGCGAGCAGTGAGGGCACCCGAGATCGCAGCCATTCCACAAGCATGTCAAGACTTTCAACCGAAGTCAGTACAGGACCACCGGAGGAAGCCTATCACTTATCACATCACAGAAGATTCACATAGCCGACATAAGCATATGACATGTAAAGAGGGCGAACAGAGCTAAGTGAGGAAAAAGGAAGTGACGGCGGCTCACGGCCCTCATTGCCATTCAGGGTATCCATGCGCAGTCAAGAGTCAAGCCTCGTGGGGGGGTGGGGGGGTTTCCAGATCGACGGAACGAAAAACCAACGTGCGGCTATCTGCCAAGGTCGGCATCTTCCGGTGGCATCTTTCGCTGAACATTCAGTGAGGTTTGACAGCAATGCACGAGATGAGAATACGCGGGGGGGGGGGGGGGGGGCAACTTCCTAACATCACGTTATAATCACACTTGTGGATGGCATCAACAGCCTTGGTCCGCGGCAGAATCTCTGCACCATCTGTCCTGTAAGCAGCTTCCAAGAGCGACCTTGCAAAGAGCACTCAAAGAGCCCCGTTTTCAAATTTTTCAATCATTTCCAAGATGGAACATCCAGAGCCCTAGCCCTAGCCGCACGACCTGTACGCTCACGGAGCTAGTTTTCAACCACAAGGTCAAAGTGGTGGGAAGTGCTACAAGAGGTGTGCATGGACCAATGAGCCATGGATCCTGATGATTACGTGACTTCGTGGATATTGATGCCTGGTTTCTGAAAATGAGCAGGCTTGACAAAACATGGCCGGCACATGAAGGATCATGAAGGCATGCTCTCGTCAGAGTGCCCCAGCGAACGGCACATGGAGCCAGAGGGCGTGCGAGGGCAACCTAAACGGGTTAAGTTTTCACGTTGGAGCCGGAACGGATGGCATGGCAAAGAACTTGGCAATGCGCAGCACTGGCAGGAAGGGCAACGATCAAGTATGCGAACTGATATTGAAGAGCACAATTGCAACAATAAAAAAGAGAGTTCCTGCCGGCTAGGACTGCCTGACTGCCATTACATTACCGGAAGTTGTTGTTGCTCGGAATGGTCTGAACATGCCGCCGACATAGGCGCTGACCCATCCACAAAGATTACTTTCCAGCTTGGGAGTGAAGTTTCCACAGCTGCCTCGGCGCTACCGTGCTTTGCGCTTCGCACTTCAGCGTGACAACATCTGACAAACGATCTGACGATTGGATCTCCTATATTCTCGTCACTCTTTGTACTCGCGCCAAACTCAGCACAAGACCATGAGGCTTTTGATCTCGACACCGCAGCGCGGTACCTACAGCTCATGAACAGGGCATGAAAACCATGTAAGGGTGTGAGCTATCGAGCCATGGCAGGTTCCAACCACCACATATCGTCGAGCTGTGGTCCCTAATGCTGCCATGAGTAGCGTACCCAGGTCAGCAAGCAAGTTGCCCAAGCCTCAGGCATCTGCACATCGCATGCTTTTCCCGGACAGAGTCACGCATGCCACAACTCAGGCAAGCGATAGACAGGGACTCTGCCGCGCCAACGCTGTGGACAATGCCCAGGATTTGGCGGAAATGCCTTGTATCATGTGTTAGCTGGCAACCTACCATGTGATAGCTTCAGGACGGTCCAGCAATTGCAAAATTCCTGAGAGAATTGAGGACGTTGCTCAGTGCCTGGTTTCACACCTGCAAAGGCTGCAAAGGCACATGCTCTGTGAGAGCTACGTTTCATACGTTTCCATCCATGCCAGGACGGCCAGCCAGAATGTCACACCCCAGGACCACATCAAAGGACCCAAGACCTCACAAATATCCCAGGATTGAACAATCATTTTCTCAGTACTTCGTTAGGCAAGGCATTGGACATACAGTGCTGAACATTTAAAGCGGCAAGGCTCGTTGCATGATGGCCTCCGGGTGCTGAGCCTGAGCTGGAACTCATTTTTTTTAGTACATTGGCTGGTCTTTTGCTGTCTTTTGCATGTTTGTGCGCCTCTCTCAGCCTTCATTGTGCAGTTGTAAGCGCTGTGCCCAGTCCAACTCCTGAACATCGATGGAACCCCTTGCGGCGTCAACGACTTCCCTGTTCCGACCTCGGACAGTGCTGCGAAACTCACGTCCATTACAATTTCACTCCTGTTAGTGTTAGCGACTGTTCGTGCAGCCTTACACCACTGGCACGGCCACTATCCTCGAGGTCAGAGGATGGCACGAACCTCCCGTTGCAGCAAGTCCAATGGCGACTGCTCCTTGTGGCATCAGCGTGCAAAGCCGCGACAGTGTGGTTCGTTTGGAGGCCCAGTCTGTCGCCACGACGTGCCCTCCCAGCGAAGCAGCAACGATGGATGGTAAACCTTGCATTGACCCTGAAACATTCGCATTGTTTAAATTGCACCAGCATTGCACACTGAAGTGACGGCTGCACAGAGGCAAATGTGATGCACAGATCTGCACAGGGCTCTGCCCAATCCAGCGCCAATTTCCAGAACACGCTGCCCACACACGCGCCATGGCCTAAAGACAGGCTCAAACTGGCTGGGTAGCAAGATCTGGCTTGCGGCAAGCCGAACATATCACTGAAAGGCACACAGAAGGCACTCGCTCGCTGAGCAAACTTGGCAAAAAGGCTGAGAGCGCAGAAATGATGCAAGAAGTAGCGAGCCATCCCACAGCGTGTTGCTGTACCTGCTTGGGCCGCTTGCAAGATCTTGCAAGGTCCCAACTTCAGCGAACGATCCAAAAGTTGCCCTGCGCACACAGAATACGGTAGGCTCGCAACATCGGCTCCCTCCAGCCTGACATTCTACTCCTTGCTGGGTCAGCCTATTTCCAGTCACCAGTGGATGCCCTGAGGACACCGCGGCAAATCGTCGGAGGATGAGCGAAGCCTTTCGTGATGGCAGGGGGAGAGCGTAGGCGTTTCCAAATCCAAACTTCTAAGCTTCTGGCTCCTCACAGATGTCGACATGACCATTTCGCAACAAGAAGCGCTTTGTCTCCCCCACTCGGTCATTGTCTTCTAGTGTGTTCAAAACCTGAGTTGTGGCAATCCCAACATTGCCTATGATGGTCACGATGTCTGTGGCTCGTGACGAGCAAAAGCCTAGGACGATGGCCAGCACCTTGTTGGAAGACTCTTGGACAGACTCCTTGGAATCTCCGAAAGACACGCTTCTGCCATGACATGTTTGCTTAAGATGCTGTGCTCCCAAGCATGAAGTCCGGCAAAGGTCGTGTCATGCCTTTTCTGACAGGGCTGGCAAAAAAAGCTGGCAACAGAACCCAACAGGCAAGTCGCTGGATGCACGGTCAGCTGCGTAGTGGCTTCCGACATCCGGACTGCCCTCTGCCACTAGTAAACGTTCAGCATACGCTCAGTTGTGTATGCCTCATGCTGTTGAAGTGCTGTTACAACAGCACCTTGCCGTGCGCGACACACACACACACACACACACCTACCTTGTTTGAGGCTGAACTTGGCCCTTTGCGTGAGTCGTTGCGCCTAGCTAGGCCCGGCAGAGGGCCGACGAGAACTGAGGCCATCGTTGCATGTCGAATCCTATCTTAACCAGGCCTGGAACAGAGCGGCAGCAAGGTACAGTGATACCAGTGATGCCATGTCTTGCGGCAAACTTCAAGCCCATGGCTAGCCATGGTGTGGACATGATGAGCGACGACAACCCATAACAAATGAGGCAGGCGACTGTTTTGACTACGAAGTCACAGATCCTCCTCATCTACCTTCCGTTCCTTTCTGGCTGGGGCCTGAGCTGAAAAAGAATGGCAAGACGAACACATGGTCACTTCCCTGAATTCGGGTCCCTTTTGGGGTTCCTGTTATGAGACGGCCTATTATTCAGGGTACAACAAGGGACCATGATTTTGAGAACGGACCATGTGTGGTATGTATGATATGTGGGTGTCTGTGCCCGATTACTTGCAGCTCCTGTTGCAACACTCTCTCAGCTCCGGCCTTCTCCTCGTTCACATTCTTGTCCTCACACTGTATGCTGAGATGTCGGTGCTGTAGCATGATACTGCGCTTTCAGCTTAACAAGCAAAGGTGCCACTTGTTGCGTAACGTCTGTTCCTGCAGTTGTTGCTTTCATTATATATATATATATATATCTATATATGTCTTTCGTTGACGCTTTATGGTTCCTTTTTGTCTGTTCTGTTCGCTCGTTCGTTCGTTCGTTCTTTGTCTTTTTTCCTTTCTCTGTGTTCTTTCTATTGCTATTTCTTTATGTTTGCATATTTACTTCGTTCAGTTCTCTTTCGTTGCGCGTTTCCTTCATTCTTTTCTTTCGGCCTGTCTTGCGTTCGTTGGTTCTTTTCTTTCTTGCTTAATCTGATTTCATCATCCTGTCTTCGTAGGAAAACCTCTCTTTCCCAGTAGGAAATACCCAACCCAACAAAAGGACCAAAGCGCGAAGCAAAAAGGGCCAGCGTAATGAGGGTACCTATTGGTTAACCCCTCCCCCCCAACACGGCAGAGGATCTGTTCTTCCTGATCTAGGACATTCTACGACCGACAGGCAAGATTGTTTGAGGCATTTTCAACCCTTTCTTGGTTTTGCTCGAGGCATCCCGGATGCCACATCGATTAAGTGCGAGAGTAAACTGGCTTCTCAGCTCGGAATGACGGAGCCTTGTGCTTGACAGCTTTCTCCTTCGGCCCACGCTTCTCCTTCAAAATTTCATGAACTGCAATGGACTCCGGAACTGCATGCGATAAACGCGCGGGCTGCGAGATACACATGTTGCCGTATGCATTCTATCGAAAGCTTCCTTTGACTTCTGTCTTGAACTCGGCACATCCGGAGCCTTCTCTGCAGGTCTGGCCTGTCTGGGCAGCGCACGAGCAAGGCAACGCTAATTAATATTCGCTTATATGCCCTTGTATGCACGAACTTGAATATGCGCCAATATGCTCTGGATACAAAAGTGATACAAAGCAACATGCTCTCTCTTGGGGCCTTTCGTTTCTGCTTCTCCCTCTCACGATCGTGTTCCTGACGACGGCTACCCCATGCTGCCCGCAATTGACTGCTGTAGCTAAGGCTAACTTCGGCAAGTCTGATGTAAGGCGAAGGGCCTCCTTGCGATCCTTCTTGCTCTTCTTCTCGTGCTTGTCTTTGAGCTTGTGCATCATCATTGCAGGGTCCACTATCATGGCCATGGGGTGATAGTGCTGCGAAGGCCTATGACCAGCATGCTGTTGCAGCGTGAAGGTGAACATGTGGCAGGACTACATCGCAAGGCACAAGCAGGGACCCATGCATGATCTCCGGCGGCATGAGTGGCACCGTCATGATGGTCGGATGTCCCATCCTGACATCTGCGGGCACTATAACAACATTGGGCCATTGGGGCCAAACGGCACCAGGCTTCCAACAACTCCCTCCACTTTCCTTCCACACTGCCTCTCGTTTGCCCTCCCTCTCTAAGGTTGCGTCATCAGCGGGTCCATGAAATGAGGAATTCCCATTGGAACTGGGCGCGATGGTCCCATGCTTGTTGCACGGGCCTGTTTTCAAAGAGGGTGGCACAGTAACCATGACAAACCTTGTGACAAAACGGATGTAAACTTCTGCCCAGGTGCTGGCCATGCGCCCCTTGGTTCTTTGACCCAGGAAGTAAACACAGCAGGAAATGACACTGACACGATGATGCGAGGCCGACGCCGAGACTGGCTGTCGCCTGCATGTCTCTGATTGCATGCCATTCCAAGCAATTCCAGGTGTACCAATTGGTGTACCCATTGTGTACCATCCCGGTCTCCGAGCAGCTCCTGGCATCTCCTGGCCTTCATCTCGCGCTGGACGAAGTCGACCCCGTCGAAAATCAGCAGCTGCCTGACACAGCTCAGGGTTTTGCACAGCCCACTTGCTGCGAAATGAAGATTCCGAGATGAAGCTGCAGGATCTCGCGCTTTTTTTTCACCTGATTAGAAAGCAGTTGTCACCGTGAAATCCTTGCCGTCTCCTAGATATCGGCGCTTGAATTCGACCTGCTTTGCTAAGCACCGCTCCTGGAGCTTTGACTCTCCAGCTTCGTCCAGCGGCTGCAGTGTAAACTCTGTGGAATCCTTTGCTCCCAAAGTTCTTAAAAAGAAGTACGTCTGTGCATACTTCACAGCTTTTACGGACATGTCGTAACAAACGCACTTCAGAAAGATGCGCTCGAAGGTGTTGATCTCGTTCAGACTGTAAAGGTCGAACTTTTGGGCAAAGTCCAAATTCTCGTAGGACTCATCATACCATACTTTCGATGCAAGCATCATTGCAGTGATTGTCAACCTCTGCCAGTTGTCTGGTGTCAGCGACATGCCACTCATCTCGCAGAACCGATCCAAATACACCAAAGTGACTACACTCACCTCTGGATGAACCTCCAGGGCATTGATGACCAACTCCAGGAAATCATAGATGTCCCATTTGTTGGGGATCCGTCGAACTGCAATTGAGTTGAAAGGGCTGGGCTTGTTTAAGTCCGGGACCTCTGCAGATGCTTTTGACATCAATGGCGAGCACATCGAAGACAAAGGCGTGCCGAAGCTGCCGAAGTCATCGTTGTTGAAGGCGTCGCCGCCATCTCCTCGCGAGTCTCGTGGCCGCGCCTGCTTTTCTAACATCTCCTTGCAGACAGGCTCCAAGAAGATGGCACAAGCAGCAAGACACTCTGCTGATGAAGTGTGCGGTCGAGACTTTCCAACAGACAGGATGACTTTGTTCTGCAAGGCTGTTGCTAAACACCTTATCAGGTTGTCCACCTCGGTGTTGGATGGGATCTCCATGGACTTTGCGAATTTGGCCCGTTGAGCTCTTGTGGCTTGTGTGAAGGGGCTCGATGTCTGCTCTGGCAGCTGAAACCCTTCGAGAGGTAGAGTAAGGGAATCCGAGTCACTAAAGGCTCTTGGCCTGCCCTCATTGCCCTCATTGCCCTCATGCTCTCTCGCCAGACGTGGAGAATGTGGAGAGTCAGAGTCGATCCTCCAGTCTGTCTCGCCTTTGTCGCTTTTGCGGCCTTGGAAATCCGATTGGAACATCCCATTCAGTGTCTCCGGCCCAGCAGCCTGTGCAAACGCATGCAGCTGGCTAGTCAGAAAATCTACCTGTTCTGTTTGTGTTTGGACCAACTCCTCCAGCTCCAACACTCTGTCACGCTGCCTTTGCAGCTCTGCTCCTTGTTCACGGACGACCTCAAGCAGGCGGCGATTCTCTTGCTGCCACTTTTTGCTTTCGTTTTCGGCCTCTACCTTCTCACGCGTAAGCTCTGAGTTCTGTGAGCAAAGGCGCTGCAAGGCCGCGTCGTCTTCCAGCATCTGTTCCTCCCGACGATCTGCTCCGTGCGCCGCATGTCGGAGACATTCAATTGCTCGAAGGAGGCGCAGTTTATGACCCGGATAGATTCGAAGCGATTCCAAGAAGTCCAAAACCTCTGTCTCGGAAAGTCTTCCAATTGTCTCTAGATCATGGAATCCTGCTGCTACGAAAGCACGGGC
Organism: Symbiodinium natans; assembly: GCA_905221605.1. NCBI lineage: Eukaryota > Dinophyceae > Suessiales > Symbiodiniaceae > Symbiodinium > Symbiodinium natans. The sequence continues at coordinate 676,442 of CAJNDS010002067.1, read as the reverse complement.
ATATTGGTTTAGACCATAGACCCTCAGGTATGCAAATGTAGGGGTTCTGTTGACTTCACTCCCTCCGCGGGCACTCGACACTCGTCCAGCACTGGGTCCGCTCGAAGCTGCTCGGGCAGGCTTGGCGCTTACACTTACACCTGCAGCTCCCAAGGGACCCCTTGCTGGCCGTCGGCCGATTGCCGTCTGGACATCGCGAGCATCTCGGGCATTGCTCACACTGTACACAGCTTCTGGCGAGGGGCGGCCTCGTGCACAGCTAGCCAAGCTGTTCGCATCTCTTGCGTCTCTAGCTTCGGGCGACACCTGCGACGGCTGTGACTCAGCAATTCGAGATGGCGGCCGGGGCGCAGAGACAAGCTTTCGCTGTACACCACTTCGTGGTGGGCCTGGCGCACCATTGCGTTGGCTTGGCGGCCGAGCATTCATAATGCTGGAGTTGTACCAGAAGACAGCTCGAGCCACGTGCATTGAATGTACGATAAAAGTGTTCAGAATGATTGCGCCAATGCGACTCGCTGCGAGAACGATCTGCTACCTTGAGTGCGGAAACGGAAGCGGAGCCTCTCCAGGCTTCAATAGCTCGCTTTGGGAGTGTGCAGCTGGGCATAAGCTGCCTTGCCATTCGCAGCTTTACAACAAAGAGTTCTATCATCCGCACATTTCCATGCGTGGTCTGCCATCAAAAGCATCAACAAACACATGCACACAGACACAGACACAGACACAGACACAGACAAACACAAACACACACGCACACACACGCACGCACACACACACACACAACACTCGGATGTGCTTCGCTACAAACGTTCAGTCCTTTCTGGCATCTACCCTCCAAGAAGGCGCTGCATAGACGTGTCCTCTGCTTGCGTTTTAACACCCGATGCAGACACTTGCAGCGCTCGAAGTATTCTCAGCATCCGAGGCCCAATCTTGTGGTCCCGCGAAGGTGGTAACTTAGATAAGGGCCCACATGAGCTTGCAGCGAATCCAACTCGACTCATGGAATCTGTGTCGGGCGGTCTCGGCTGGACCCGCTTCCGCAAGAATTCATCGTGCAATCTGAGAACGGGGCATCTGATATCTGCTCGATGTCGGAGGTGCTCGAATTGCTGCTGTCGAGCTGCGCTGCTACAAGGGCAACCTGGCGAGCGTCGTATTGTCTTTTAAGTAACTGCCCGAGCACTGAGCGCACATTCCACGCCACCTGTGGTGTTTGCCTTTTAGGCTCTTTGGACTCCACTTCGGTTACATCTGCCCTTCCCTTCTTCTCCTTCTTGGCTTTCTTGTCTTTGCCGTCCGTGCCCTTCTTCTCCTTTTTCTTCTCCTTCTTCTCCTTCTTCTCCTTCTTCTCCTTCCTGAGTTCCTTGGGTTCCTCAGGTTCTTTGGGTTCCTTGGGAGCGTTCTCAGGCCGAGCTTCAGACAGCGCCCTGGCTGACTCCTGCTCCTCTGCCTTCTCTGGCTTCTGATCTGCAACCTCTGCCACTTGTGACATAGCCTGCGTGCATGTGCATGTGCATGTGCATGTGCATGTGCATGTGCATGTGCATGTGCATGTGCATGTGCATGTGCATGTGTGGGTGTGTGTGTGTGTGTGACAGTACATGTGGCACAGAATAAGAATATGAGAGCGGAAGTTGTTCTGAGAGGCTCTACAATACGATATAGTACAGTACTCGCCTGCCAAATCAGCATGTCAACCTTGCCATGCAACCCATGCTGTAAGCTGAGCTGTCCACGAACTGTGACGAGCCAGCCAAGGTCAGGGTATGCCGGTGTATGTGGTATTTGGGCATTGATTTTGCGGCCGGTGTCCGTTGTTCTGGTCGCGCGGGATTGTCTTTACAGTAGATAGAATGCAGCTCGGTTCTGGGGAGAAGTGCGGCCTCACTTTAGCCAAAACTTTCGCTACCTGGCAAACGATGTACTGTAGCAGGTGCCTACAATTGATATCTGATATATATATATATATATATGCTAACCGACAATGCGAACAGCAATTTTATCATGGCTTTCTTGGATGACAAGAACAAAGCGCAGGAGACAAATCATGACAAATCTACCAGATTGTCCAGTCTCACGGGCTCACAGAATCCCGCGCGTGCCTCAACAGTCTTGACGGTCGCCATCTGCTGAGTTTCCGGAGTTGGCTCCGGCCGGGCTTCGCTGCCAGTGCTCCTTGAGAGCATTGGACTCGCGATGTCCACGTTATCTGCGTTGCCTCTCTCTCCGGGCATCTTCTCATCTGCAGGCGACGACTCTTCCACTTCTCTTAACTTCAAGACACAGGAATCGTTGAGATCATTGCCTCAGGGTCATACGACTTGTCATCGGAAGCAGTGTGTTTTGATGTGATTTGGGCTGCGCTGTCCGCATGCCATGCCGGCCTCCGGGAGCTGTTGCCGGTGGCCTCGAAGGTCCAGACAAAGAAAACGACGTGGACTCCTGACAGTGCTTCTCACATCTTCTCACTTATCCTTGCCTTGCCCATGCAGGGCCCCCGCGTCTCACTTATTCATGATCGTTACGCATTTACGGCAGAGAATGGCAGGCAGCTGCTCGCTCTGCAATGTCAACGGCATGTACCGAAATCTTTGAACTGCTATGCGCGCGCGCGCCCCCGTGAGCCCGCGCGCAAAGCAACATGCGAGATCTTGGCATGATTGTCAGCCAAGATGACATATTGAACACGCAGCGACTCAAAATTAATGAGGAGAGGCAGTGTCAATGCATGAAACACCGACACTGCAGATGTGAACACCAGCCATGCCCTACATGTATGGGCGATCACAGCTATGGCATGCAATGCCAGCTGCATCACGGTATGACTACGCGTCCGTTGTGATAGCAACACAGCCCCTACATGCCTAGATATACACTGCACAAACCTGCACAAGAGCAGGCACCATTTGCGGCAGCGATTTGGGCAGACACTGCTCCCGTTGGCCATGGCCTGTGTCTCGGTGTTGGCAAGAGAATGAAGTGCAGTGTCCTGAGAGCCAAGAAAGCGAAGCCCCTTGGCAGCGCCCTCAGCTTCAATCTCAGTACTCGATCAATCCAACCTGGTCGGACAACTCATCGGCTGCATCTGCGTGGTCCTCCTATCGATCAAAACGCAAGTTGCTAAGTTTCTACCTATCATGCGTCGTGAATGCCAGTATGCATCAGGAAAGTGCTGTCCTCACCCTCCATCTTATATAGCAAGGCTTGTGCCCACTCCTTCGCGCAATACAAACATGCGATGCAAACATGCGCCGGCAGTTTCAGCATACGCAGACATGGGCGCATGGGCGCATGAACATGCTTGCAAGCATTGAACCTTGCCGGTGGTTTGGCACAAGTTCGCCTCAACAAACTCCACCAGAACCTCCAATGCAGGAACATGACAACACCTTGCAACACTTGGTGTTCGAAGCTTTCCATGCAGCTGTGGTGCATCCTTGGATTGGAAGCTTGTTTGCTGCTTATGTCGCACAAGCAGCGGCAGCGTTCCCGACCGACCGACACACACGCGCACACACACACACACCGAAACAACAAACACACAGACTGACTGACAGACATTGACAGACTGACTGACACAGAACTACGCGGAAGTCCTAGCCTAATGCATCTCATTGCTCCCCGCATGGGCAGCTTCGTATCTTCTTGCCACCTTTGAACTCCGCCTGCTCCTTCGTATACTGTGAATTGGAACCTTGCAAAGGCTCCAGCAAATCCTTGAGGCTGACAGTGCAGGGCTCGCCCTCAGGCCCAGAACCCAAGTCGAAGGAGCGTCCTTGTGACAGCTGAGGCTCCAAGAGGCTAGCGACGCAAATTGCGGCCACGTCCTCTCGGGGTACCAGGCTATGGTTCTGTCCATCGTCCATCAGTGAGTCATCCGTGCCAGCATAGAGCCGTCGGCGGCCACCCGGGGCTGGATTCCGATCCCCGAAGTGTGGCAGCAAACCTCCAGGGTGAATTATAGTGTAAGGTAAGCCGCTGGCTACGAGGTAGCATTCGGCCTTCCTTTTCCAAAGTACGATATTGTCCATCTGAGAATTGAGGAAGTGATCTGGCTTTGTCCCTGCCATTGAAGACACAAGGACGACATGTTTCAGCCCAGCCGCTTTTGAAGCATCAATCTGGTTACGTTGACCCATCCAATCGACCATCTCTGGCGATTGGCCGTCATCGAAATAGAAAGAAGGCTTCTTCGACACAAAGCCTAGTGTGAAGACCTTCGTCAGGATCACCCCAACCAGCGATGACTTCAGCAGCCGCGGCATGGCGCTTGTCACAATCACCAATGCGTCCATGTCCACGAATGCTGGCCCCAACGTCTCCGGTTTCATAATATCTGCCAGGATAATATTGACCGCAGCTTTGGCTCCAAGCTGTTCGGCCAGCTTGTTCTTGCTCACCTCGCTCCGAACTACGGCGGTCGTGTTGATGCCATTTTCCAACAGCTTTTGCACTACCAAGCTTCCTGTCTGTCCGCCTGCCCCAGTCACAACCACGCGCATCGGCACAGATCAGTCGTGAGTGGAGGGGGGGATAAGGGCGGCCTCCTAGTTCAAACTCTTGAGCTAAAATAGCTAAAGTGGCCACTGGTGCGGCATTGGCCTTGGACTGCTTTGCGATGTTCTCTGTATTATAACATTCCTGGTACATGAGCATGTGATTCTAGGCGCTTCAGCTTCCAGCAGCCGCAGAAGTGCAAACCCCGGACCCCGGTGTTACCTGGCTTCGAGCATTAGGTGAACACGATTTTTATGTACTATCGAACCATCACTAAACGATTACGATCGTAATTAGGGTAGTTCTGGTTGCTTCATGCACTCCACAGCTACTCCGTGCACACGGCATACGGCTGCGCTGCCTCTTTGGGTGGCTTCTGCAGAGACAAGATTGGCGAAATTTCCTTCTTCTCGCACAGCCTCGGGCAAGCGCACCGGCGGTGCACTGAGCAAAAGCTGTGACACAAGCTGAAATATGTGCCTATACTTGCTTACATAAGCTGCACGCTCTTCCCAGGACTTTTTCCATCCTTCATCGGCTGCCTTCAGACCACGCCGCACCTGTGGCACTCATTTTTCAGCGAAGGCTGTGACTAAACGTTTGACATGCGAGATCCGAAAGAAATTGGTCGGTCTCGAGGAAGGAGCGTTCTCATGGCCATGATAAGGGCCCTGGCTCCATTGTAAACGACAGTGCGCGGAGTAGTGGTAGTCGATCATTTGCACACCCACACACAAATTGACAAAGCATGGCGAAGTGTCCACGCATAGTACAGATGTGGGCGCTGCTGGACCATGCAAGCATAGACTTGTCAGCTGCCAAAACTTGCGCAGCGAGCCGAGGCCAACGAAAGCTAACCCAAGTGCGTGGCACGGTCCTAAACCCTAATCTTCTAGACTCTCAGACCCTAAATAAACCCTTCCACCCCGAAACCTCTAAATCCCTAAGCCCCTAAACCCCGCAACGCCTAAGCCCCCAAATCCCTATATTTTTCTCACGATCAACCCCATGCTCGGCGCCTCGCAAGCAAGGATATTTAGGACACCACCACCAATGTCTAACAGAATCACGAACGTTGTGCAGTGCTTGTCGCTGGCACCAACGATTCTCTGAAGTGCGATTCGAACCCTAGGGTGCGACGGGAGTCTTCATTCAAGAGCCAACACAGATAAGGGCGAGCGACAACAGCAACCAACAGCAATCTCTGCGCTCATCCCTTTCTTCTCTTTCTTCTTGTCTCTTATAGTCTTCTCTTCTCGCAAACTGGAAGATGGAAGAAACAACCCAACGCAGGAGGAGGGTTGAGAAGTGGTAAGTACGATGTTGTATTCCTCATCCCCCTTCCTCTTTTCTTGCGAAACGTCTTTTCAGGCAATTGAAAGAGGAGAGGGGGAGAGACAAAAGGGCTGATAATTCGTTCTGTTGCTGCCCAACACAAACGTATTGAGACCCTGAGCGGGGCTTTCTTTCGTTGGGGAAACAACATGAACAGCACATGTCCGATAGCATAATCCCTTTCCAGAAAGTTGAGGGTTCCTTCTCGGCTTGAAGTCTGCCTTTTATCAATGAACCAACGAGCAGAGAAAGAGCGTTAGAGGGAGAGGGAGAGGGAAAGAGGGAAAGAAGAACGAAAGAAAAAGATACAGAGCGAGAGCGAGAGCGGCAAAGAGATACCGAAGCACTTAGCTCAAAAAGCTTAGCCAATCGAAGTAAGGAAGCTGGCGAGGCCGGGCAAGACACTTCAGACCGGGCAATAGCCAGAGATCTGTTAATTAAACTTTGACCACAGAAGACAAAAAAACACAACCACCAGCGTCCAACCCACAAACCCCTAAACCCCTCACTCCTTATCGCAAACTTAATTGCCGAAACCGTTTAACCCCTAAACCCCTGCATGCCCAGACGCCCAAAACCCCTAACCTTTTTTTGAACCCGTGCTGAGGCCGAGGCTAATTAAACCCTGAACCCCTGAACCCTTTTTCCGCTTCAACGCCACAGCCAGTCCTCCCACTTCTCCAGTTCACAGTGGAACAAGTTGATCTCTCCTCCGATTCCTCTCACTCCATTCTTCCCCTCTCCTAGATCCAGAGCCGAAGCTCCATCTAAGCCCGCTTGTGCCACATGCATTGTTGCATTCAGCCAGGTGTCAACGTTCTTCCACATGGGGCCCTTTAGGCCCGTGTCATTGGAACCCGCAGGAGCGCAGGACCAGCCACCAGTGGACCACGAGACCAGGGGACTGGAACCCCCCCCCCTTCCCCAGACAAGGGGAGTGGAAAACAAATGCGCCATCTGCTACCTCCAGCAGACCCCTGCTTTTGCACCCACAATTCTTCCAAACCCCTTTCCAAAGAACTTCCGGTGGTCATAGGTGCGATTTACAAATCGCAGCTAGTACCGGATTGATGATTGGAGACCAATACTAAACTTCCCCAAACCCGAACAAGCACTGGCCGAGTCAAGCTGGAGCGGCTGAGAGCTAGGCAAGTTGCTGAAGAAAGTTGACGTCAGACCAATCGATGGACCTTTCATTTAGAAGTAAAGCAATCTTCGGCTGCGCATTCGTGCCATCACTTGCGCATCACTTCGCATATTGGCACGCTATGCCGCCAGTCTTGCCTGCGCATGAGTTTTGGAGCATCGCGGCTCTCCTTGTGCTGAAACTACACTGCCAGAGGACGAGCAAAATGGAAACGCTTGGTATTGGGCAGGTGCCTTCTTGGATTCCTGTGCAACACGCAAGCCAGTACTTCTGCTTCTTGTGGCAGCCTCAAAGCCTGAAGCAGGTCAGAGTGAGGGACAATACAAGTTCCCTGGACTTCGGCAGCCTAAGGCTTGGGGCACGCCATCGCCACTCGCAGTGGCAGAACTCAGCATACCTCCCGTACTTACTATGAGCAAATCTCACTTCTTGCATCATCTATCATCATCTGGAATATCTCGAATATGTTTGGCATTGTTTGAGCTTCGACGTTGGGCTCGGCCTGTCACTGCTGTCGTGGAAGCCTTCTGCTTGGCAATGCTGCTCCCGAAGGACAACACCTGCCACTCCGAGAAACACAATTCACGAGGATAAGGATCGCACAAGGCTCGGTGGCGCACTGTCCGTTGCGAGGGCAGGCTGGAGTTGGGATCTCCAACCTTGAAGGCCAGGAACTCGTCTCCAGTGACATTGTGCATGCTGCATCTGGGCATGCTGCGCTCCACCCGCCAATCTGTGGCGCTCTTGAATCTTCTGCTGCTCCAATGCTCTCGAGCTTGGATGTCTGTTTGCCGGACATCATCGTGGCTGGCGCTAGTTGCGAATCACCGCACCCAGAAGGCCCGGAAGACTGGGCAATTTGTCGTGATTTGGCCAACCAGCTGCTTGACACGGATATTCGCCTTGCACAGACCGCTGACTGTAAGAGATCCGCGAGGCTGAGCGATCCAATTGCAGTGTAAGCTGCAGGCGCAAGCGGGGCATCCGCAACGTCAACGTCTAGCATGTCCAGATGTTGGCACACGCGCAGCAGATTCGCTGGTTGCATGGTGTGGGCCTAGCACATCACCCACAATATGGAAATGTGTGGCAGAAATGCTCTGGCACTACGAATAATTACACTAAGTGAGGCAGCGACTGGGCAATGCAAATAGCTCCATCGCCCAAGAGTACCAAATGGAGACTTCTCAGCCACAAACGCGGCAAACCTAAGAACACTCTTGACCTTCTCCATCTTTCTCCTAAAGCTCCTTGTAGCTCCACAGCTGTGGATTCGCAGCTTGGGCTCTGGCTCGCGTGCTAAAGGACAACCAACCATGGGCCAGGCAGACAGCTTGAGCGAAGGAGCCGCAGCACCTGGCTCCATAAGCTACAGACAGACATGAATTACCGTATACAGTACACAATTTCATCACAGCTCTTGGAAGAACGCCGTGGAGTTGCAGACGCTCATGCGCCCAAATACCGCAATCTTCTCGGCATGCTGCTGCAGAATTCTCACAACAGTTTCCCATGCCTGCATCTTGAGTGTGGGAAGTGCTGGCATGCCTGACAGGGGTCGCTGCCGGTGAATCCCACCACAAGAGTTCTTAAGACCACGCTGCCTAGAAATGGCAGATGCCAGGCGATCCTGCAGCTCCTGCATGAAGCATACCACTGCGAGACAGCCGAGCAAAGCCTTGAGGGGGGACTTAAAAAAACAATATCGGTGCCTCCGTCTACATGTTCCCAGAGCTGCCAGCAGGCGGCAGCAGCAAAACGGGCATTTCCGCATAAAAAATCATGTCAACTGCACCTTGCGTTCCCCACCCCCACCCAGCCCAGAATCGAACACAACTGACTACCCGTTCAGACTACGAGACTTCCAATCAACAGCATCATGAGTGTGCACAGCATGGGCAGTTTGGGAACCTTGCAAGCATTGGGCGTTCCGAACAAAATTAGGAGATATGCAAGTTGTTCGTTTGAAATGCCGCTGTTTCTATGGAGGATTCAATAAAGTGTTGGAGTTTTAGCTATCGTTGACTGCGGTTTCATCAAAGTCGCTACAGTCGGCCTTCTCAATGCGGCCATGCTACTTCTGGTGCAGGGCCTCCCAATGCCCTCCACAGATCTGGGCGGTGAACTTGGTGGGTTAAGGATGTCTCAAGTTTCAAGAAGGAGAACCTCCAAATTGATCAGAACGATGCGGAATCATCGCATAGATTCATCTCACCTCCACCATAATTTTGGGTCTCTCAAGTTGCATGGCCTCATTTGGAGCGGGGGTGGGGAGTGGGGGCAAGTTGCGCCGGCAGGGCAAACGCGGCAAGCGGCGGGCAGCGTAAAGAACTGTCCCCTCTCCGGCCACAAATATTTGAAAATGGCCGTGCGGGCAGTCGACGCTTTCCAGAACACTGAAAGTATCCCATCCAATCGCATGCAGATGTTGAGGCCGAAGCCGATCCTCCTTGAACTGCTGCGTGACAGTGTCTGCAGCTAGCTGCCACAACTTGCCATACCCTTCTAGCCGGGCATCCAGCCAGGGCCGCAGCACCTCAAGCACGCGTTAAAACAACCCGCAGCTTGCAAAACCTGCACAAACAGCTCAAATATTCGTTGGGCCAAGCTACGTTCGTGCCGCCAACTGTAAAGAAGGACCCTGGGCTCACAAGTCCCCACAAGAGGCAACACGGAGCTGCAAATTCTGCCGCCAATTCAAAGCCCTGTGCCGGCCACTCGCTCTGCCAGAAGCCGAAGATGCGACGGAGTTTCTCGGAATTGTGGCCTTGACGGGTCCTCATCACAGGCTACTGAAACAAACAACAAAAAGAACGAAAGGATTGGTCGCTTGCATCCTCTCCGCCCTGCCTTGACTGTCGAAATTGCGCCACCCAGAGCAACGAGGAAGTGAGTCCGTGCTTCCAGGTTTGAGCAGTGCCTGGCAAGTGCTGGTGGCTTTAAACCCTCCCGAACCCTAAAATCCTACGCCCTTTATTGACCGTCGACTGTCAGCGAAAGCCGACTCTGAGAGTTAATGTTAGACCCGCTTTAGTAGGGGCCTCCCCTTTAAAGTCAATTTGGCCAAATTATTCAGGACCCCCTGACTGTTTGCGGGGTCTCCTTTAAGTCAAACCGTCCGGGCGCCGTAAGAAAATTCCACGTGGCGCGCCTTTAAAAAGGATAACCGGGCATCGCTGCCCCTTTTAAACCTATCTAAACTCCTCCCTATTGAAATCATATAAGCCCCCGGGGCCATGTAATCAGGCTCCCATCCACGCCTCAACTGTTCAGGGGAGGGGGGGGGGGGGGCCCAACACACTAAAGAGGGTCCAACATTCCGAAGCCCTCTTGCATCCGGACTCATGGCTGCTGGGGTCTTGCTTCACACGCTCAGATCCGAAGCCCCAAAAACCTAAACCCTTGAAAATCTCTCAACATACATTCTCACGATTTTGTAACTCGAAACCTGGTCCCTAATCCCGAACTCCACCCTAAATTCTAGATTTTAGACAATTTTAGACACAGGAACCAAAGACAAGAGGAAGAGGAAGAAGTAGAAGAAGGAAGAAGGACAACCCGGACAAATCTTCGGACAATGCCAGGACAGCCCTGCGAATCCCGACCCCCCAGCTCCACCCCGGACGGATCCCCCCTTGGACAAACCCAAGACGAACGCCCGAACAACCACAAAAACCCTGACAAACGCGTCCTGAACTTCACAAGGACAACCGCAACATGCAAACCCCGCTTGACTTGGGCTGCGCCGACGTTTCTGCCTCCCAACCCCCGACCGCATGTCTGTCATCGTTGCATCCGTGCGCGGGTCCCGATGTTCGGGCGCTGTGGGCCTGTCCGGGCTGTCCACTGCCAGCCGCAGACTAGGATCGCGCTCAGACCTGGCTTCAGTCCCTCGCACGTTCTTCGTGCATTTCATTTGGCTTCGAAATCGAGCTCCCGTCACCGGTCCCATGCGCATGCAATCGCATGGTATTCAAGACTTCACACCTGCCGCTCCCGCGAGTGACATGCGAGACGTGCCGTCGCGATCCGTCGTGTGGACTTACTACGGGTAGCAATGGGGACAATACGGAAAAGGAGTTATTTGTTGCAAACGCAGCTAAACAAGTTCGAGCAAAATAGAGCCTCAAGGTAACAAGAAAGACCATAATGATAGCAGGCGTCTTATTTGGCAGGCCTGAAGTACAGCAGCTGCGGAGCATCATCTGCCTCCTCCGGCAATGTGGGAAGCATTGGGAAGTAGAATTTTTCCGATCTACGACGTTCTCGCTTTCTTGTGACCGGAGGGGGGGGCGCCCGAAGCAGCTGCTCCAGTTGCTCCGCGTGCGCCTCGACATGCCCAAGCTTGTCCCAGCAACTGCCCTTCACTAACAACATCTAACAACATCTAACACTTAGCACACAGAAACATCTGACAAAGCATCTGGCTGATGGCCGCTCAGCCACAGCCTCGGTACTACCGTATGCGCACAAACATCACAAGACCCTGTCGGGACCTTCAGGAGCGAACTCTGAGGTAGCCGTTCAAGCCGCTGGTTAATTCCGAAAGCCTGTGGGCAACATCCAGGCCTTACATCGCGGTGATCGGCTTCAAGATTGCATGGTTTTCTGAACTTCGGCTGTTGCTAGGATCCTGGACGAAAAGGCCCGGTCGCGTCTATGACTCGCTTCTGCCTCCAATGCCATGAACCGACCACGTGTATCGAACAAATGACATCAGCTGATTCAGATGACCAAGAGATCGGCTGACCTAAGCTGTTGCGAGGTCTCTCCACCAGTGTCCACCCGTCTCTGCACCGCATGGAGCATCCGCCTGAGGATCCCGACTTTCCTGAAACTTGACGAGGTGTCGACCGAGCCGATGCCACATGGAACGGTCCATACATGGGCCTGACGTTGGACGATCAGTAACAAACACAGCAGGCAGCCCATACGAGCCAATGCTCGGAGACCACCACGGCCTGACCCCCACTCGAGGGCTTCCATCTCCTCAACCATGGGCACATATGGCACTGTGGTAACTGCCGTTCGAATCCGCCCTAAGATCTAAGATCTGTTAACCGAAGTGGCCTGCACGATCTTCTCAAGGTCAGGAAGACTCCAGAAACGCTCCTCTGATCAGTGACACTCGCTCTGGCTGTGCACATGTGTCAACGGGACTGCTAGATGTTCAGTCGTTGAACCATGCGACAGACAACGGTGTTGTCATTGTGCATGTTTCGACCAAACAAGAGCCTTGACCGAAGAGCCAACCGGCGTTCTGCATGGTTCTGCAATGAGTATGTCACTCCATGCACAACCTCCGCACGCTTGGCCGAAAAAACCGAGGTGCGAGATGCAGAGATTCGGTATGCCGGTAACATTCCCTGTTCCTGCGACCGTGGCTGCCTAGGAGAGGTTACGAGCAACATACAAACACCATGTGATTTGCGCCCGCGTCACCGCGTCACCTCTGCCTATTGTGATCCCTTGGGCGTTTGCATGATTGTAAGCAATTCGGTGGCCTCGGTATTGATGTGTTCATGCTGCATCTCATGGAGCCAGGAGACTCACGACATGTCATTTGCCGCCCACAAAATGCCACACATGGTTCAGCACATAGAGCCGGTCGGGCCGGTCGGGCCGGTCGGACCTTTTCAGCACTTGCGGCCTCGAGGCTTCAGATAATTGCTGTCCTGATCCAAATGCTGCAGGAGCTGCTGCAGCCCTTAGCATTCCAGGCATTTGTACAAGCCAGCCCTGCTGTGTGTACGACAACGGATTCAATCGACAAGGCCACGACGAATCTCAGCTTCCATACCTATGTACACTCTAGCTATTCTAGTTCGATGCTTTGTACATGTCCCATGCGTGGACAGACAACAGCTGATCCAACACAGCTGCGTTCCAGACAGAGATCCAGCATCCCCTCGACTGCTTGAATAATTCTACCTCCGACAGAACTCAGACATGGACCCTGAGCCGTGGATAACCGTGGACCGTGGATCCCTACAATCTCTTACAAGCGCAAGGTGTACGAACTGCGTAAGAGTGATGCAGTCGAAAAAATGGAAAAGTGCGGGGAAGCGCTGTTCAATTGGTCAAACGATATCATATGCATCTGTACTCATTAAACTGTCCCATTGCCTACTAGTAACCAGTACCCATGCTCAGCCGGCAGATTATCGGGTGGGATGTGTGCACTGTGATGAAGGGACTGTGGAGCGGTGTGACTGCAAATGTAATCTGATCTGTGGCGATGAATGCCGATTCAAAGAGTTCGCCACAACTCTCTTGCTCCAATCAATACCTGAAAGTATGTTCGTTCATCGACTGCAACCGAGCACTTGCCTTTCCTCAGCCAGATGCCATTGGTGACTCACGAGTTCAAATCATGCTAAGCCGCCAGCTTGGATGGATTGTGTGCGCACAGAAGGGATTGCTAACGGAACCAGGCAGAGGACACCAGAAACACCAAAATGTCACAAGCTTCATGAACTTCAACAAACGTGTTCCACATCGCAACTAATGCCTCGCCGATTCGCGAAGCATGAGCCGCATCCCATTCGCACCCTCGATATATTTCAATATACAACGGCATCTTTGTAGTATTGCTATATCGGCATTCATGCAACATTGAAGGCAAGGGAAACACATGTCATGTTTGGCAGCAATCATCAGGGCATAACATAACATGACATAGCAGGACAGTGCATGATTTGTTCCATCCCATGAGCTTGACCGGTCTCTTTTCAGATTCTAAGGCTACACAGACCAAACGTTGAAAATGCTGCAAGTTGCGGTGATTTGCTGTGCCTATCACGTCTATGAAAGATCCTCGTTTTAGGAATTCACAATTTGTCTAAGCCTAAGCCAGCCTCGTTCAACTTCACTGCAGTATTTGCAGCAAGTCCGAGATATGTGAAACCTCTCGTGGACAGAGCAGACACTCGCCGCGCAGCGGTCCGAATTTAGAACCAGCCTGCTGACAACACAAAAACACGTGCATCCCAAAAGCGTCCTGGATGTGGTCATGAACGTGTGGTATGCCAGCCCCTGCCTGGGTCTCAGCCTCAGTTCGAGGCGAATGGACCATGTCGGCTGCATCACATGCATGTGACGGCAATGTGACGGCAACGTGGCTGCATGCGCGCAGTGCTGCATAATTTGAGCCCACATGCCCTGGCCTGACCCGGCCATGTGCCCCAAGCTGCCCGTTCCACCATCATCTCCACTGGCAGCTGGTGGGCTTAACCTCCCGTCCAGTGTGTTGAAAATTGAGAACATGTCAGAAATTGCCCTGAGCGCGCTGCAGTGTGACAATTTTGCCATCAGAAAGGCCACGACGTCGCAGCAAATCCTTGTGTCACACTTGTCACACTTGTCACAAGTCTACTCCAGGCTCGTAACGGCTCGTAACGACTCATACAACCGCAGAGTGGAGAAGATGAGGTGGGAACAAATGCCGTCAACCCGGATAGGTCATTCAATGAAGGATCGGCACGGGAACGAACAAGCCTCGAGGCAACATCAGCTCGTGGCTTCTGACGAGACACGATGCTCATCTCGAACACTCTCGAAATCTCTCGAAGCAAGCCGGGAGAGCAATTGCACCAAATATTCGTCACCACGTTCGCAGGCTGCATGTAGTGCAGTGGCACCAGCGTTTGCAGCTCCGTTGACACCGACGCCATGAGTCAGCCTCGCTTGCCGCTAAAGCAACTGCCATAGAACCGGCCACTGATGCCCCTCTCTGCCATCTTGGCGAGCCCTCAACGCGGCATATGTGAGTGAATCTGCCCGCTCTTTCTGATCTGTGTTCTTTGCTCAGTCACCCGAGCAGTCCAGCATCTTCATGCATGTCATGCTGATTCACGCTGTCAACTCATCCGTTCGGGAATCGTTGCAGCACTTGCGCGATGCAAGTTGCCTCCCTTTGCACGCCAAGGGTGTGTTTCTGCTTGATTCGTTTGAAGGTCAAGCGTTCTGTTCCAGAATGGTGGCTGCGATTGCCAGGAAACTCAGCTAAAGGACATGAATGCAATCTGCTAGGGATTCCGCTCGATCCTCCCCCCCTCCCCACTCTTTTTGTTTCTTTCCACTGTCTGATGGTCGTATGGATTGTGGGCCCACGTTCGTCCCCAAAGTGCGAATGTGGGCCGGTGGACCAACATGCATGAACCACCCATCCGGTCCCAAAGCCAACATGTGGCCCGGAAGCGTTGACAACATCCAAGCATTGGTGGGCCAACATCTGCCAAACGCGGATGCTTGATTGATGGGTCGCCTTCCTCCCCGTCACCTCGCCTCCTAATTGCGGCGCGCGAAACTCCCTCAAGGGGCTCCGCGACTTGAGATGGTTTAACGACTTGACTTGACAGCTATTCCAACCATGTAGCAGAACCGTGCGGAATCTACGTTCAATTCACTGATGTTCCAGACCGTTCCGAGGACCGAGAGCGCAGCAAGGCTTCCACGACGGACTTCTTGGATGCCTTTACAGCATCGCGCAACCTGTTTGGCACGGGCTCTCTTCAGTGTAGCCAATTGTGACAAGTGCAATTGTTGGCGGTCCCACGGTGACCCAGCTGTAGCATTGACATCGATGCCATGTGCAAGGATGGCCATTACCACTTCCTGTGAAAAGGTTAAAAGCGGCAAACAAGTGCAACGCGCGGCAAACCGGACGTATGTCAATATACGTTTACCTGCCCGAGCTATTGCTGCAAATGGCATGCACTGGCAGGTCGAAGGGCCTCATTGCATCCACCAGCGGCTGCAGCGCCCAGAACTGACACGCCATCCTGTCCGAGGCTATGGCTGTGATCTCCTTTAACTGCTGCCAGAATGTTGCCGTTATGGCCTTGTCGCACCGGGACGCGTCTGCCCCATGCTGAAGAAGCAGCTTTACGACTCCTGAGAAGCTGCGAAGGCAGCACGACATTGCACGACAACGCACAACAATGCACGACATGCCACATGCCAAGAGCTGAGACAACGGCCAGGTCGGCTGGCACGAGCGGCCAGCCACAACGGACTCCGGTGGTCCTTCCACATAAGCACACAAGCTAATCACAAGCTTCTATGAGCTTCTGCATTGTGCAGTGCAGCGGCTCGAAACATGCTTGGTTTTGTGCCAGGCCCGCAGCTATTGGTTGCAGAATGACATATTTCGATTTCAGGAAGTGGCACACAGCATAACGAGCATGTGCAACTGCAGGGGACACGCACGACGACATGACAAACAGCAAAAGGCCTGGGGCCTGGCCGTGCGGATCCACCGGACCATGATGGATCCACTGCCACTGGGGCATGCTGGGGCCACCGGATACCACTGGGGTAAGTAGGGTGTTTCGAGTCGTTTCAAGATAGCTTGACGGAGGTGCAGTGAAAAGCATACAGCTGGCCCCTACTCAGGCCGAAAGGTATGTTGCCGCTCTTTGCAACCTGACCACGCTGTCTGTGACTCGCAGCCACGTAGCCCGTAACCCCCTTTGATATCCTATACTCTGGATTTGAATTCAAATGGTTGGTGCACGGTGCCACCTTTCGGAGCAAAGATGCCGTGTCCTTCAGGGAACCCGTCTGAGTATAAATCTCCTTGCAGCTCCATGTCCTTCTTCATCGGTTGCTTGCCCGTCCCTTCGTCGTTGCTCTGGCCACTCTGCATCGCTTTGATGTTCATCTGAGTCGTTGTGTGCGTTGCCCCTCTCGTCCCAAGCATGGATCGTCATTGCGTCGACTGCTCCCCTCTGTTTTCAAGCAGCAAATATTACGAATACTGTGCGCTTTTGAGGCGAGCAAAACAACATCCTCAAGATTCCCCCCTGCTTGTCAGCGACTCTTCTCCGCCTTCTTCGTATTGCGTCGCTCTGTCAGCCCAACAATCAATGCGCAAATGGCGCTTGCAGGACCTAAAGCCAAAGCATGGGAGACGATGCTAAGTCACATGGCGTGCAAGCTAAGCGACAGCACTGAATAAGCAAACCTTGGGTTTCAGAAAACAACAGGCTTAGCCGAGAGCTGACATCCAAAAGGGCAGACAAAACGTGCTGGACGGAAATGCGAAATGCATGGCACGCTCAGTATTGGGCCCGATTTGTTGATCGAAATCCAGGGTTCCTTCAACTTAATCAGGACCTAGGGGTCTGAGCAGTACATGTGAAGAAAAAATCATGGTGGCCTCAGGCTGGGGCCGATTTTTAACTCAAGCACCAGCACCCTCACAACCTGAGCCCTGAATCCCTCAACCTCCTCTCAGCTTCAAACCCTGAACCTCAAAACCCAACTTCCCAACACCTGTCCTTCTCAGTCGCAGTCCCGAACTCCAGTTCTCAACCCTCTTCAACCCTCAGCCCCAAGGCTTGTCTTTCCATGCTGCAGGCAGATTTCTTAAATGTGGTTCCTACCTCATCAAAAAACACATGATCACACGCCGCCGGGGGTGGGGGGGGGCACAGTGACAGGGCTAGATAAGAAAGCGGCTAAGTACAGGCCCTGGATTTCTTCAAGTTGAGGCACCCGTTTTTGCTCAGACATCTCGCCTCGCACCCGAGGGTACCCTGTTTCTTATAAATAAGAATCGAAGCAAGCCAAAACTAAGTTCAGACTCTCTGGGTATTGGATTTCTCAGCCAGTTTTGAGGCAATTGGGTTTTGGAGGATTTGGGCAAGGTTGGTAGGGAACACCTGCCTGCTCAAAGCGAAAATGAGAAAATGAGCCTGAATGTCCATTTGGTGGCGGTGGTCCGGTTCTTATATTTAAGAAGCAGAGCTTTTTTTCTTTTGGGTCTGAACATGGCTCCGGCAATACCGCCCAAAGCCTCCAGACTGCCCAGAAGCATTCCTAACATTTCCCAACCTTCCAATTCAAGGAGGCCCACTGGCAAATCAGGAAATCCCACCTTCAGCCGGCCCCGCCCCTCATTTAGCCCCACACTTATTTCAATTCGAACTTCCTGTCCTGTCCTTCCAACCTGAAAGGCTCAAGACTCTGCAGCTGATTCAGAGTTTGAGCAAGAACTGTCCGATTCGGCACTTGACAGCACTGATCAAATTCTCCGACGGACAAGCATGTGGGACCTTTCTGGCACTTCCTGCACTTGCTAGACCTCGCCAAGCTCGCTGCGGGTTCCAGGTTTCAGGTTTACGGGTCGGCTGCTGGCCGGCATCGTTTTCGTCGACCCGCTGGCTTTGCGTCTGCACCCCAACCGCGCGGACTGGAAACTTCGAGGTGGGCGCATCCTGTGGCTTCGGCCAGCCCGGCAGCCGAAGCGAGGTTTGAGTGCTTACAAATTATGCTCTACTTCCGAAGCGCCGCATGCAGCGCCCTTCCTCGTCCACTTCATCCGGCAATGCCCCGGCATCAAGCAACGCACGGGTCAACTCCACGAAGCCACTTTCAGCAGCAGCCCCCACAGGACTCAGAGAAGCGGGACATTTCAAACAGCACAAGGCAGCATACCAATGGAAACTGAGACTCCCCGCGTTCGCTGACCATATGCGTCCAGGTGACGATTATAGACCTACAGCTCATGCTTACACTTGCACTTTCGAGCCGAATGCCGCAATGTTTCGAAGATCTTCGAAGCGAACGGACCTTGGCGGGCTCACAATTGACCAGCTTCGAGCCGTTGCCAGCGCCACTTCCTATAGCAGCCTCGCAGACTCGCAAATCGCTTAGCCGCAGGAGACACCACGAGAACATACGAGAACCATCGACAATACGAGCAAGTAACAGCATGAAGCCCATGAAGCAAAAGTGCTCTTGCGTGGCTTTGTGAACCTAAACCTGTTCTTGTCAATGTCTTCGCAGTGGGTTTTCATCTAACTCTGAAGGTCATTTACTAGGCCTCTCTTTGACTTTCGAGATTCCCTCAGGGGTCTTTTACTAGGCCTCTTTGACTTTCGAGATTCCCTATTAAAACAACGAACATTACACAAAATCCGACGTGACCACCAATCTACCAGAGCCGCACACTAACCACACCACCGATACATTTGTTGTTGTCGCATACTCTAGGTGTAGCTTTATGTGTCTGCAGCTTTTCTTATGGCGTGTGAACGATTGACCGAGCCTTGAGGTAGGACCGTAGGAGCAGTATTGCTTAAAGTAGCGAGGTAGGAGGCTGACATTGACACGTCGGACCGGTAACAGCATGTCCTGTGCTACGTGTGTTCTTGCACGGTGTTCTGGCTACTCGGTCTGGACATGGCTGGACTGGGATGCCAGGAGCTGGGTTCCGGGAAGGCGTGGGCAACTTGTTGTGGAAGAGGCGGCATCCAGACAAGCAGCTTGAATCAACGCGTCGACCACATCAATCTTGCCCTCCACAGAAGCATAAAGCAGGGGCGTTGCCCCATGCTCGTTCCTGGCGCAAAACAACGTCTTTTGCTATGAACGCTTCTTGCGAGCATGATTATCCTGGCGAAAATGTTGGCCCCATGAGCGATGAGTTGGACAGCAGCCTGGCGACCAGATCCAGCTGGTGGAAACATGAGACTTATCAGGCAGGTATGCTGCGACATCTACCGTGTACGTGCCGAGTGGCCTCGGAATGGCCATACATGCACGCGGCCAGCAGTGGTGTATTGTCCCACATTCCAAGGACCTGTCCGCATAGTCTACATCGTGCTCTACGCTAAAGACGTTCTTCTTTGCACCCGATGCCTCCAAATTG
This sequence comes from Symbiodinium natans, assembly GCA_905221605.1. Classification (NCBI taxonomy): domain Eukaryota; class Dinophyceae; order Suessiales; family Symbiodiniaceae; genus Symbiodinium; species Symbiodinium natans. Next base: position 656,799 of record CAJNDS010002067.1, on the reverse strand, counting down.
CACTCTGGTGACTGCAGGAGTTCGTCTAACGACGTCAAATCATTCGCTTTAATTGCCTCCACGTGACCATGATATGCTCAATATGCTCATGGTGTAAGGAACTTTGCAGTGGATGCGCCGCCTTGATCAAAGTCAAAGGCTTTGCCTTGGGCTTTGCTTTAGGGCTTGCCACCTGGCTCAAGCTCAAGCACGCTCACCAGATCTCATCAGATTTTCGCAGATCCACGCCTCGCTTGAGTTCCCGTTGACGGGCGCTGGCCTGTCAGTTCCCCGGTTTTTTATGCCTCCAAGTACATTCGATGCTTCCGAGTTTGTCCTGCTTTCTGGCAAATGTACTGCTTCTTGAACCTGGCTGCTCGGGGCATACCCGAACTCGACAGAATGAAAAAAGCACATGGACATGACAAATCGAGCATCTGACCTCCACTGGTAAGCTCGACCCATGTGGCACTGCTGAACCCGCTGGTGGCAATGGTGACGTTTGAGGAGATGCAGGAGGAGGGCTCCTGTCAACCCTATGGCTTACTTGACGCTGTGCACTCTACATACTTCACGGGAGCCATTTGGAACTCAGTCGCGGGCCCGTGGCTTGAAGGAACCACGCCAGACGGATGCACCTAACCGCATTTCATTCGCCAGCGGACTAGCTGTGACTAGAAGGCCAATACTTGCCAATGAAACAGTCCAACCTTCGCCGCATGGCTGGAAGAGCAACCCATTCCAACGAAGCGCAAGGGCACTGCCTGGACCGAGTACGAGTTAACAAGCACAAGTAGCACAAGTCACAAGTCCAAACACGGTGACACGAGCAGCAGCGGGAAAGAGCACAGGCACAAGCAGCAGGACTGGAACACTGCCATTTGCATGTTCTGCACAACTTCTTGCGGCCCAAAGCACGAGACCTCTGAATGAGGCGGACGCGCAGGCAGGAATCTGGACTACTGAATAAAAACCACAGAGCTAACTCGTCCCTCGACATTTGCACAGAACCTGCATCGCAACGGAAAACGTAACAAGTAACGCTCATGTTACTTTAAGCAATGACAGAACACGTTCCTGGACTTTAGAGCCAAGCATCAAGAAACTTGGAAAAACAAAATCTGTACCAACAGCGAAGGGCCACCAACAGATGCCGCACACCGCGTGTGCGTGTGACCAGCTACCATGCCAATCGCTCAATCACTCAACCATGCTTGACAGCAGCACGCACTTCCTTTGTTTCAGTTGCTGCTGCTTCGTCGCGCTACAATGGCACTGCTAGTCCCGCACGTGCACGCTCGCACAACACGTTGACATGCAGAGTCCTGCCGTGATTGTCCACGTGTTGGCAGCTCAGGAGCGGCTGGAGCCTCTCTTGTCGAACCCGTGCCGTTGGCCTTCTCCACGATGCACGCCTCTTTGCCTCACAGAAGCAGAAAAACTACAAAAACTCAAAATGTATTACCTATATACAAACACATATGCTTCTATGCAGGTTGTCAAAGCATTGGCCGACTTGCCGGGTATCTCCAGCAGCAAGGCACTAGCAAGGCGACTAATGGAAGGATTGGCTGTCTTGTGAGCATTGCGGAACCATTGTGGAACTATTGTAGAACCAGTGTGGAACCATTGTGGAACTATGTCGTCGCTATATCGTCGCGGTGTCCACTATAAAGCTGTGGGGCGCCCGGCGGGCCCCAACTTGCGCCCCGCAGCCCTTGCCTGCAGCAAAGCTTCTTTGTGTGACATGTGAGATCACGCCTAAGAAAGTAAGAAACGCTGAGAATGATGCTTGTGGACCTGGCTTTGAACTCCTGCTGATCCTGCATAACAGCCAAGCAACCCAAGCAACCCAAGCAAGCAAGCAAGCAAGCAAAGAAGCGAACACTGGAGACCACAGGCTGTCTGACAGCTCGGGGTTACACGGTTCCACCATGTTGATCCATGTTGCACACGAGTCAACTACTTGTAACATGTGGCCGCGTTGTAGCCTTGATAATGTACCACCCTGTGCTTTCCTGTGTGCATGGCACAAGTGCGCAGGTGATTGCAGGATTCACAGAATGTTAGTTACGAATTACGAAAGCAAGCTGAAACACATTGAGTCCTATGCCAGAACACTGACAAAGCTTCGCCACTGGCCGATCTTCTTCTGTGAGGTCTCCTGGCTCCAAACTCTCCAAACCCCAGAGGCATAGCAGACAAGGGCATACGACGTTGCAGGAAGTGTCGAACTGTTGGGTCGAGCCTCGGGTAGCCGCCCAGGCCGCGCTAAGCAGCGGCCGTCGGTTACTGTGGCCACCTCGACACGACTTCAGCAGCCTTGCTTTCATTCAGCTCGTGCATGCGCGCCTGCACCGCTGCATCACTTCCAAACTTGGCTTCCAGAGCTTTCCTGGATGCCAGAACCCAAGTTATCGCCTGGCTGCAACAGCTTCCATCGTTGATATTATGACTGTACTATATGCACTATAATGTGCTATTGTGCTCTCATTGAATCGTTTCAGCCTGGAGAAGTGCCAATGCCGAAGCGGCGAACGGGTTCAACTCGACACCGAAAGTGACAGCAGCAGACACTGCTATCGTGGCTGCCTTGGCACACACAGAGAGCAAAATTGCATAATGGCATAATTGGCATAATACAAGCGCGATGAAGCACGGTCCGCAGGATATACTCCAGAGGCAGAGACGAAGCAATTGCAGAGTAGTTTTACGTCAATGTCAAAACCCTTTCAAGTTTTTGGTGGCTGTGACGTCATAACACCATATGACACCCCTTCAACGACCAGAGCCAAGAGCAGGCCAAGAGTGGTGGCCCGAGAGCGCCTTGCAACAGCAAATCCCGAACCCCATGGACCACGCCGTTTAACAAGCCGTGGGCAAATCAAACTATGTTTGGCTACTACGAACTCCCAACTCCTCCCCTGGTGGCTACGCATCACCAGCTGTTCTAAACTACTATTGTCAGTTACTTGCTTGCGGCTACTAGCAACTACTCGCAACCACCACTACCACTGCCACGGTCCACTACGACGACTACCACTACGACTACTACATTGGTTGTCTTCGGCATCAAATTCTTGCAGATGTCCGGCGGCATTTCGTCTGCGTTCAGGAGTGCCACATGGGTATGGGTCCTACTACTGGCCAGGCTGAGGCCACTTTGCGAGGTGGTACCCGACATGACCTTCGGAAGGCGAGCTCGATGGCATCTGTTTAGAGTCTTCGCTGTTGGCATAATTCCTTGACATGCGGTGGGCTCTACTTCAGCTTCAGGGATGTCGGTCTCTATGAGATTTCTTGCGTGTTCGGAGTGTTTCTCAGTGTCGTTGTACTTGCCAATCTTCAAAGTTGATCATGCTCGATTCGACTGCTGAATTCGTTCGATGGGGCCAGTTCTTCCAGCAGCGCAGCTCCAGACTACCACTGCTGCAATCACAATTGAAATAAGGCGTTTTGGGCGATTGAGGCCAATCCCGCTAAGCTGACATTGATAATTAATAATCGTTTGTAGTGGCCGATTCCCGGGACGGCGAGGTAAGCGAAGGCAGGCCCGAGCTCTCTGTCCACCAAGCCCGGTGCCGTCGCGACAGGCAGCAGCGCACTTTGTTGTTCAGCCTGCAATCTTGCGGCAGACCGACAAGGCGAAGGGATGGCAAAGCAGCACGCCTCATTTGCCAACGTATCTGTCAGTGCGAAAGTTATTCGCCTCCCGGCTATGAGCAGCTCCTTCCACAAAGGTTTCGGACACAGCCACTTGCCATGACAACGAGCTGATCTGCCCAGTCCGCTCGGTAGAGCGCTCGTTCGGCTAGGAAGAGCATGGCAGCGACCTGAAGGCAAGAACCGAACATACCGGAACTGCTGCAGGATGATGCGGCCGGAGGGCATATCTGAGATGTCTGAGGACTGAAGATATCTGAGGATCATGCCACGAAGCTGCTTGCCGCCGTTGATGCAACTGTCCGCTCTTCGAAGCTCCTGTTGGGTCTTTCAGCTGGCACTTGCTGGCCGGGATGGCCACGGCAACCCTACAAGTCTCTGATCTCCTGTAAGACGGAAAGAATGTCAGAAGGATGCCTGGGAGTGCTGCCAAAAGCTGTAGCCTGGGTCAGTCAGCAAAGCTCGAACACATGTGGCACGAGCCAGTGGCCAACCAAAGAGCACCCAAGTAAGACCCCGACAGCCACATGCCTCTTCCACGAACCAGGTCGAACCATCCTGGCTTCACGGTGCTGTTTCGCGCGCCACGCATACCAGAATTTTGCAAATGCCGACATTGCCCATGCAATTCCGCTTGAGCTGCTGATGCCGAAAATTGTTGGCGCAGGTTTTCGGTGTACCTGTAAGCCTCCTAAATGCGGATCATCTGGCACTCGGCCATCACGGTCCCAACCGTACGCGCAAGATCTGACATAAACTGCAACTTCCGACGTGTATTCTATCTTTCTATGCGTTGACAAAGCCGGTCTCAAAGGGCGCTGCCCTGAAACAGGGTTCCAAAGCTCTTCTCACAGGCAATGTTCTGATTGTCCTCCACATACGAGGATCGTAATCAGGCAGGCCTGCCTGTACCGCACCCCAAGATGTTCCATTGTTGATGTCTGTCAATGCATCTTAATCCGAATCACCAGTCGTCTCGCGTTGAAAGCTTTCATGGTTGCCACCGTCACGGTTGCCAATGAGACTTGGCGCGCAATTGAAACTTTCGTTCACCCTGTGAGGGGCAACGAATGTCATGTCGATAAGGCATTGTTGACTAACCAAGATTTGGACAATGGCGCCAGGCACTTCGTTTCTTGGCGTGTGGCGAGTGAATCTGGCAACTCCGATTTGAAAGAAGGGTTCCAGTTTTCAACATGTTCAACTCTCAATGTCCAGTTGGATCGACCATCCTTCCTCACCCGCTCTGCAGCGAATGGAAAATGTTCTGTGAGATGTGGCGGCTCTGAGTAACTTCTCGTCTTCCTATCGTAATCCAGAGTAGTGTTCAGGCTAGTGAGACGAGCAAAGGACGGCAAAGATGTGTGTCCCTTCCACTGCAGTTTAGAGAGCTTGTCTCGGTTAACACTTATCTTCCGCATCGTGGCCCTCCTTAGAGCAAGTATCATAGTCAAGAGACGAGGGCCGAGGGCCCCTCAAAGGATCCCAGGTCAAGTCGGCGGGCGTTCGGAGCTCCAGTACCAGAATGCTTGGCGCATCTTCGTCAAGTGGCTTTGTACAGGAATTGTTGTTAAGTCCGGTGAGACTTTGACTTTGGTGAGACTTTCCGAATCCGAAGCTGGAAGTTTCAGCCGTTTGGGGCCAGGGCGTAGGGCTCAAGGGCTCCAGAACAATAGGTGTCGCAGAACCTGGGAGGCTTCGCATACTGGGCTGCCTTTCGACATCGGGAGCAACTTATTTGCTGCAGAATCACAACTGGTGTGTGGATACAAGCGGAGTAGCTGAGTAGCAGTTGTTGCGTTGTGAATGTTGCGAGTCGACCTGCAGGGTTGCCGCCACACACTTTTGGACACAACCAGACATTTCCAAGAGCCTACCAGAACGCGCCCTCTCTTAACAATTCTTGTCATCGTCTCTGCTGGTGAGGCGCCCCCCAATGAGGTGGAGGCTGCTGACTCTTTTTCTTTGTTTGGAAACCTTTGCCTGCGTGCTCCTATTGCCAGCCACAATCACAATGGCACATGCGCATTCTGCACCGCATCTCTGATTGCCGCCTGACTCAAAGAAGCTCAGGCCGAGGCGGGTCGCAGAGCGTTTCAATTGCTAAGAGTGTGTGAACACAAGACACCAAAAACAAGAAGATACTCATGTAATGTCAAGATACAGGAAATCGGAAATTGGCCACCTATCCAAGAAACGAAACAGTCAGAGAACGCAAAAGCACAGAAAAATTAAATGAAATCTACTGGACGTCTAATACAAAGTTCTGAAATAGAATGACATTGAAAGACTTCTCAAAAAAGTAAAATAGGATGAAGATAGAAGGATTTAAGTCCAGCATGTTAGTCCGATGTCGGTGTGTCAATGATGTGGACGCTTTGCCTTCTCACGACAGTGACAATGTGTGATGCATACCCGTTTCTTCTGCACAGTTGTGACGACGTGTCACACACAACTCAGGTGACGTTGAAAAATCGTTTCAGCACTTAACAAATGACACGATGGTCGAGACAGCGAAGCCCTCAAAGGAGAAACGCATGTTGGGCGCGATACTGCTGAGCGGCCGCAGATATATAAGCTGATCGGATGGTCCGCAAAACTCTGAACCTAAACGAAGTTGAGAAGCCCAGAAGCCACAAAAGAGCATACACGAAAGTATAACCATGTCTAGTCTGTTGAAACCGTGACTCATTCAGGTCTCAGTAAACCCTGCCTTTTAGAAATGTTTGCCAGGCTGACGGCTACCTTCTGGAAGTTGTCCGCGGGACATAGCCCCAGGTTCCAATGGTGATGGTGATAGTGCCGTCCTGCAGGACAAATCCCACAAGGGCAGGATGCAAAGCATGTGCAAAGCATGTGCCAAGTCACCCGATGGAGTCCTGGAAGGTGGCAGCCCAAGTCTGACTTGTGATGTCCAAAGCAGGACCGCCTCGGCATAGGTTCTGCAAGGCACCCACTTTACCGTCGCTCTCATCACTGGAACTGCAGAGTTCAAGCATGTTCAAGCGGTGGCTGTCCGTTACGTTGTCTGGAAACAGCATACAAAGACGCGGTCTTCTTCTTCATTGAGAACGGTGGAAGAGTCCAGAGTCCGGTCAGCCTACGAACCGCAACTCAAGGCACCGGAGCTGGCTAGGCAGAAGCCGGATCGGGACTGTGGCAGACGGAGAGCGGAGGAGCCCCAAAGCTTCTAGGTCTAACACGCGACCCTCTTGTGAACTGGGAAAACCGAGGACAGATTCGCGAGCGGGGGCACGGATTGCAGTGAGTCGGCGACAGAAGCGCCAGGCGATTCGAGCGGGCTCGCCACTTGCCTTCGATGTTGTGGACGCACTTTGCGACGTTCAAGGCCGAGTTCGAAATCCCAAGACACATGTCACAAGCGGCTTCGCCAGGCCCTGCAAACGTAGGGTGGACGGAGTTGGAAACGCTTGCCCCCCGTGGCCCCGCCGAGCTCCGTGTGTGTTGGTGACTGCCATGACCCACACATGCTGACCTTTGACTTTACGTCGCTTCCTGTGCCCATGGGGATCGACACACGGTTCCACACATAGCCGCCCCGCCCAGACAATGCTGACTTGGTCTGCTTTCTTATGGGCAGGAGGCGGGACCCGGTCCAGTATCCAGTCCCACATGTAGCACCTTTCATCCCTCATCTTCCTCCTCTTCCTCATCTTCTGCTGCTGCGTTGCCTTCTTCCTCTGCTGCTGCTGCTGCTGTTGCGTTTGTGGGGGGGTCGCCGCTGCTGCCCCAGTGCGTCTCGCTCTCATCGTCTGGGTCTTGTTGCCCCTGATGATTGGTGGGGCGGTGAGCCTCTGCCACTGCTGTTGCCTCTCTCTCTCTCTTCCTTCCTTCCTGCGCCCGAAGGCGTGCAGGACCGAGTCTGTCTGTGAAACTCTTTCCCTTCTTGTTTTGAATTTCTTTTTCTTCTTCTACTGCTGGGCTTGAAGGGCCCGAAGGGACCCCAAGCTCGCAGAGCCTATCTCTCCTGCTTCTCTTCCTCTGCCAGGCATGAGAGCCAGGGTTACCTCTGAACGGCCGCGCGCATGGCGTGCCCATCGTTCACAGTCGGAATGGTGATACACAGGTGAAAACTGTCGGGAGCTGTTGTTGTAAAAGTGGGATCGGCGTTGATCCCGCCTGAACTGCGCCCTTTCTCTGGCAAACTTCTCTTTCGAGCTATTTAATTTGGCGACTTGGGGATGGTGATGGATGGTGATGGATGGTGATCACAGTGCACTTGGGCCTTCGGTCGGAGTCGCTGACTTCAAGCTGGTTACGGATAGTACACGAAGGGCCCTCGGCCAAAATCGCTGACATCAGGCTTCTCACGGATGGTAAGCAAATGTAAACAAATGGAGCGGATCTCTTCTTCTTCCTGTTCCTTGCGCGTGCGCGTGCGCGTGCCTGTTCGCGTGCTTGTGCGCGTGCGCGTGCCTGTGCGCGTGCGCGTGTGCCTGTGCGCGTGCCTGTTCGGGTGCTTGTGCGCGTGTGCGTGTGCCTGTGCGCGTGCCTGTTCGCGTGCTTGTGCGCGTGTGCGTGGCTGTGCGCGTGCGCGTGCGCGTGCGCGCGCGCGCGCGCGCGCGCGCGCGCGCGTGCGCGCTGCGGTGCGCGCGTGCGCGTGCGCGCGCGCGTGCGCGTGCGCGCGCGCGCGCGTGCGCGCGTGCGCGTGTGCGCGTGTGCGCGTGTGAGCGTGTGTGGGTGTGAGCGTGTGAGTGTGTGAGCGTGTGAGTGTGTGAGTGTGTGAGTGTGTGAGTGTGAGTGTGTGTGTGTGTGTGTGTGTGTGTGTGTGCATGAACAGTTTTCTGATGAATGTCGTCCTCTTCGGATCTGTTGTCAGGTGCAGCACTTTCCAAAAATGCACTCTTCCAGGGGCTTCCAAATTTTAAGGCATGTTCACAAAAGGCATGAACGCGTGGTAGTGTGCTTTCGTTCCTGAACCGTCAAAATTTGTTGCGCAGAAGCGTCAAACAACGTTGTTCTGTATATTGTCACTGTACAAAGGGGCAAAGCCGCGAATACAAGCGTTCTCGGCAGGAAATGCGCCCTCCTCGCCCCTCCCCCTCCCGAGAGAACGAAAACGCACACACACACACACACACACACACACCCCTACACCTGCTGAAACCTCGGCACATGTGGGTAGCTTTCCCATGTACCCCGTTTGGCCCTTGGGCTCGTCTCAACCAGTATCGCTCCCCCCTGTACCCCGACCCGCTTCGGTTGAGGCGCAAGCATGTGGGATTCTTCGCTGAGCTTTTGGGGGCTCAGGTGGGGCGGGGCGGTCGCACGTTGAGAATCGCTCCGGGTGCTGCGGCCTTTCCTTCGGGTCCGTTTCGACCAATGCGCATTCGGGCTGCGGCGGAGGGCGGGCTCCGCTTACGGGCTCTGGACCGTCGATGCCCCGGAGGGCATGAGCATGTGCGGATCTCCAACCCAAACTACCCACCAAAGAAGCTCGGCAGTGCTCTGCCTTTCCGAACGGCAAAGCAGGTTGAGGGTTAGTGAATATGGGGTATCCTGAATAGTGTGACCCAGTTGTGGAATATTCCCGCGATGGGGTCAGTCATGGAAACATGGTCATGCTTTGTTGTGAGGTCAGTGTCAACTGGCCATTCCCGTAGTAGGTGTGTCACGATGTTGAGCCAACAGTTTCCACAGCTTCGGGCCGTTCTGAGCACGGGACTCTGACTGGCAGCACACTGGCGATGGCAGCACCCTTCGCATCTAACATTATCTAACCATTTGCCAACTCATGTCATTGCAGCATTGCACACGAAAACACCCAAGCATGCGAAGCAGTCGGTGCGAAGTAAGCGGCTGGCAATATGCGAGCTCACCAATAAAAGCCTCCAGCATTGCTGAGCACAGCTCAGCCACTGATACCTGCAAAGAAGGCTGCGGCAATAAGTCGCCAAGGTCTGTGTCTCTATCTTGTCAGAATAGCATCTTGCGATGGAAAATCAAACTTCCTTAGACCCGCTCGTTCAGATGAGGGTTTGAGCTTCAGACTGGAGGGTTCCAAGTTTGGGTCTAGGGCTGGAGTTTCGAAAGTTTCGGGGTCAGGCCCTTAACCTGTGCATACGTTTCAGCTTTGACCCTCAGGGTACTGGGGAAACATGCAGCTGCACTTTGCATTTTACGGCTACTCCTGCACAGTTCGAGTGGCACCAATCCTGCCTTAAAACAGGTGAGAAAACTCGCCCCTCGAGAGAATCAGAAATAATCTCACCGCACAGATAGCACCATTTCACATTCGGCGCGACACATCTTCAAAAACACGACGGCCCGAAGTCGTGGAAGATCAGTATGCAGTGTGCCCAGTCACGTGTCTGCTTCCAGTTGCTGACCGTCAGCTGCCGGGTAGTGAACATGCGGTGATCACAGGGTGTTAAGGCGTTGAGGCAAATCAGCTGGATCCAACATCTGTGCTCGATCGGTGAGCTGCCCCGGGGGAAGCTTTCAGTGCAACCAAGCTTGCCTCTGTAAACTAGCCTGATTTGCCAAGGAAACTTGAAACAAATGGAGGTTTCCTTTTCGAAATCTGTTCAAATATTCTCCTGGAAGAATTACACTCTCACACACACACACACACACACACACACACACACACACACACACGGACACACCCGGGCAAACATGCTCTCAGCGAGTGGCCTTGCTGCAAGAGGCCAATGCTTGCTGGAAATGACAGACAGAACCTTGGCTGCTGAGCACTGATTCGAAGCCAAGTCAAGCAAGCAATCGCATGCTCACACGAACCTTCCAACTGCAGCTGGAAAGCACAGGTAGCCGCAGTGACACCGGCCCAAGCCACCAGTTGCGAGCGAAACTGCATGGCAGATGCAGACAGCTCCTCTCAGCCAGCACGATCTTCTCAAAACATCTCTCACAACAGTCCGTCTTCCTCCCTTCCTGCCACTGCACATGGCCCCCCGGAAGGAGGACCGCTCGAAGGGGCGTGCTCCAGCGATCTGTCGGTTGTGAAACTAGTCGCGGTGCTGTCGGAGGTTACCACCCGGGCTGAATGGTTATCATGTGGGGAAAAGGTGTGAGCCTGTAGGTAAAGATGTGGAACTCCCGTTAGTTTGCCCCTCCCAACAGTCTCTTTCTTTCTTTCTTTCTTTCTTTCTTTCTGGGGGCGTGGGGGCGAACCCCCGGGCGTCATCGCCCACCCCTGTCTTTGGGGCGGCTTGGGAGGAAGCGGAAGAAACCTGGTTTCGATTGTGCGTCCCCTCCCCCTTTGCAGGTTCTCGGGGAATTACGTGCCGCCTCGGTCCCTCTCTCTCTCTTCTTCTTCTTCCTCTTCTTCTTCTTCTTCTGCCCAGCAAAGAGAGCCCCGAAGGACCCCCTTCTTCTTCTTCTTCTACCCAGCGAAGGCCCCCCCCCCCCCCCCCGAAAGGAGGACACCGGCCCCGACGGCCCGTTGCTCTGTCTGTCGGTCTCAGGATCTTGTTGACCCCGGAGTGGGGCCACGAGCCATTTCACTCGCACCCAAAGCTTTCGGGCCCCTCACTGCTTTCCCTGCGGCTCCATTGCACCATCTCTACCCTGTTGGCTTTCCGCTTTGTGCACTGTGTCCCCTTCGTCAGGCAGCTCTTCCATGTTTGGACCCCCTCTCTCTCTCTCTCTTTCTTTCTTTCTTTCTTTCTTTCTCTCTCTCGCTCTCTCTCTCTCTCTCTCTCTCTCTCTTCCTTCCTCCCCCACATTCATGTTCACCTCATTTTTATAAACCACCCCTCAACTAAGAAACCCCAAGCCCGGAACGCAACTATAAACACTTCCGCAATCAAGCAACCCCGGTCCAGCCAGAGACTGAGGGGGGGTCGGGGGTGAAACAAAAATCAATGGAGACGGCGGGGGGAGGGGGGGGGGTATTACTTCTCTCCTCCAGGGTGCTGGTGGCGGCCTTGATGTCCGCTGCTTTCACCTCTCTCGAGAAGGAGGAGGAATACGTGCCGTGTAGAGAGCGAGAGAGCGCGAGAGCGAGAGAGCGAGAGAGCGAGAGAGCGAGAGAGCGAAAGAGCGAAAGAGCGAGAGAGAGTGAGAGTGAGAGAGAGAGAGAGGTTTTTATTTGAAGACCAGCAGCCTCGGCAGCAGAGAGAAGCGCCGAAGCTCCGAGGCGCTGAGAGGAGAGCGATAGAAGGAGAAACAGAGACTCTGACATACGTTTTCTGGGCACTTTCCCTCATGTTCCCCTGTTAATTCCTCCCTCCATTCTTTTCCCCACTTAAGTGTTTGCCGCCAACATCGTCGAATCGGAGTCGGGTTGCTTTGGCCGCGGAGACACTTCGACGAGCATCACTTTCTGAAGCCTTGGGCACTGGAACCGCAGATATCGGAAATGCCACTTCCAGAGATTCAGAGATGGCACTGCCAGCTCTGGGGCTGGAGCCGCAACAAAAATGGTTAAGACAGCCCCTGCCACCGGCAACACAACCTGCCGGAGTCGTTGTCAAGCTGTCAAGACTTTGTCACGCCAGTGCTGGAAACAATTGCAGGACCTGCCTCGCTGCTGGAAAAGAGAAACCATGGCTGTAGCACTGAAGCCATAGCGACCAGGCCCACCACGGACAAGGTGCGAAACCAAGTCCTAGAGTTGAACCTTGGTTGCGATAAGCCAGCATATCCGAAAAGCTTCTGCTAGTTTGTGTTGGCCATGGACATTTCACTGCGTGAGGCAGGGGCCTTGTCAATGTGCGAAACTCCTGTAGATTTCGCTGGACACTTTGAACTGCCTGCAAAATGAAGTGGGCCATATATAATGTACCTTACAAATTACAACAACAGAAACGTCACCATCATGTGCGGGCCGCTAGCACTTGAACGAGATGCACCTGCTCAGCTGGTGCTGGTTTGTACGCCTCAGCTGGGCCTCGATCTTCCCAAACATTCTTCAGCCTGCAGGCCATTGGCATGCCATGGCCATCAGGCTTTTGAAAGCTAAATTGGCACACATCAAGTTGTCCGATACGAGTAACACTTGAAAAACCGCGGGATGACCCAGCTTAGGTGTCAGAGAATGCGGGGAATGGCTGAACATTGCAATGGTGCCTTGCTTGCTATATGTGCACGCCAGAGCACTGTGTGAACAAAAGCTTGGGCCGTGAGAAGTCTGGCCTGATGAAGCCCCGTCGAAGTCTGTTCAAGTTGATGCGGGTCAGAATGCCGGGATCAAAGCTCCACCTTCCAAAGTGCCAAGTCTTGGGACTGCAAAAATGCAAAGAAAACATCAGATCATGAAATCAAGATCGCGGAATGCAGTGGCGCCTGGATGCTGGCCTCTCTCTCGACAATCTGATCCGACCTTCGCCAGACAGTCGCCGCAGTTGTGCCCATGGCTCCGCCTTGCAATGCAATTCAAGGGCCCTGCTCAATGACTTGGCTCTAGCTGTATCTTGCTGCCTTCATAACTTTCTGCATGTCCAGAAAATCCTGCTCGAGAAATGATGCAAACAAAGCCTTTCAGACTCATCATCACTCGCAACTGTCCTTTTCCAACTTCTCAGCCGCCGTTTGGGCTTGCCTGCAAGCAAGGGTAAGTGCGGCTTGCGGGCCCGCGATGGCGCATGAACCTCGTGATCGATCGAGCCTGTTGAGCTGAACTGAGCGTACAAGAACTGCTGCACCCAGTGCAGGAAACAATGCACACCTGGGCATGTGCCACATTGTGCCTTATGCCATTCCCTCCTCCAGATCTGCAGGACTCTGCGGGTGAGGCAGGCCTGTTTGATCCACTGTGCCCTTCTAGCTTCTCTTGACGACTTGTTGCACGCAGAGACAGCAACGTGCGCTTCCGGGAAGCCATAATGTGTGAGTTATTCTGTGCTTCGGCTTCAATCTTTCTCAGGTACAATTGGCAAATTACCAACCAACTCGGCATCGTCGAGGCACCTACCTCTGAACCTTGTGGATCTGTGTCAGCTGCTGTCACTTCAACTCTGAGAATCGACATGGAGCAACTTGTCGGCTTGAGGACCTTCTTCTAGAATCATCCGTCCGAGTCGCAGGGGAGGCAGCCGTCCCTTCTCAGAACCCCTCAGATCTTTTGCCAGGACGCAGGGGCAAGGAGAACTCGACCAGCGCGGTAGCGACCAAAGTGGCAACCTTGCCGCTGAGGCAGGGTCTTACAGTATTACAGGGCCAAGTGACCAAGCGTTCAGGTTTTGAGGCTCCAGTGGCTCAACTACTCTCAACTACTACTCAACATCCCTCAACTCCTGTGACACCTACCAAGCATCTCTGAGCTAGGCCAGCTACTGGCCAGCTAAGCTAAGCCAAGCTTCCACAGCCAGGGAAGTGCGCGCCGGCAGTGCCCGGACCGAGAACTGCGCGAGCTGCGACCAGGCTTCAGCGGTAGCAACGGCACGGCTGGCCCTTGCGATGCTTCCTTAACCCAAGCTCACTCATGGATCCCTGGAAACAGTACATGCCATTGCCCAGCCTTCTGCATCAGCCACATAGGACAAGCTTTCGGACATTGCCAGCGCAATCTCTGCTGACAGCGCGGCGCAGGCAACAGTGGCACTACCAGAGAGATCGCACGGGCAAATCACCGCGCACGTTGCTGGTAGAAGCCACCATTTCCTCAACAGCCCACCCCTGATATGTCGCTGTGCCTCTAGCTGCTCATGTTTTTAGCATACAAAAGCATGAAGAACATGAGCTGCCAATTGCTGCTGTGGAGGCCGTCTCCAGAAGGACCGCCGGGAAGGTGTGGGCTTGGCATCCACACACCGCATACCAGCTGACGCGAACCTCTCCACTTTGTGCCGCCGGTGCATTGCTACCGAACAAGCTGCCATTGCCGGAATGACCATTGACAAGGCTGTCCACCTTAAAAGGTTGCCAGTGTAGAACTCGGCTGAAAGCACAGTGGCTGTCGTGGCAAGGGTTGCCTAGGACTGCTTTTGGCTTCACGACATGTACGACTACTTGCTTAAGAAGCCCCGAAAATTTGACAAAAACTCTTCCTTACAAGGGTGCTATAATGCTTCAAGGGGTTGCGACTGCCAGGTCGGTTGGGAATGGTGCATATGCCAGTTGCGCGCGACCTAAAAAAAGCTCTGCCCGGGCTTCCCTGGTCAAAAGAAATGCGCTCTGCCTCTTGGCGGTTGCCACTGCACCCTTTCCCGCTGTCTCCTGCCATGCGGTGCAGAGCCCAACAGTTCCCGTGGCCAGAGGCAGAAACAGTTCAGCTGCACCACTTCCCAGAAGCCAGGGAGAGGCCGTGCTCAGAGCAGTAAGCAACCCCGCCAACGTGGTCTCCGTTTGCCCCCTTTGTCGCAGACTTCTCAGAATTTGAACTCTTTCCGTCTCCAGATTCTGTATGAATGTATTGAAATCACTCATGAAGCCCTCGTCAGGTGGGCCATCATCCGCAAGCGCTCCCCGACTTGATAAAATGTTCGTGACCCGAACGCTCCGAGACCGGGTGCCAGGCCTCGACAGGCCGAAGGATTGCGACAACATTCCCAGCTCCGCAGCCACAAGATGCACTTTTCTCCGTTGTTCCGTGGAGAGACCCCGAAAATCCTTCATGCAGTCTGCATCAAGGCTTCGAAGCTCGGCCCGCACAGACTCCGTGAAGTCATCCAGTGAGAAATCAAGCTGCAGCTGCCGTAAGTCTCGAACTGCTGCAGATACGGTGTCCACGCCCGCCGTTGCCCCAAACATGCGCTGTGAAGCACGACTCTCCAGCCATGCAGCATCTGCTTCGGCACGGGATGCGAGTGAACTTGTGGTTGAGCGAAACGTGCTGAG
>CAJNDS010002067.1:528894-636394 GCA_905221605.1 Symbiodinium natans | reverse complement strand
AGAACGTTTCTGCTGGCAGCATCATCCAAAATGCACACAAGACGCCAGTGGCCAACACCAGAAGTCCATGTTGAACGCGCTTGCGACTCTTCATGCCAACATTGCTTGAGAGGCATGTCGGGAAATGTCGGGAATGCCTCTGCCGCCTATGCCTATGGTTTCTTAACACCAGTTGAACCCCACAAACATGGCTGGCATTCAGAAAAGATTTGCAGTGTAGGCCTCTCCTGTGAATTATAAAGAAGCGAAGCTAATAGAGTGAGCGAATGCATGATCTCACTTAAGAGCCCTCAAAGCCCATTGTGCGTGTGTGTGTGTGCACCCAGAAATTTACGACTGGAGACTGCGGCCCATGTTCATGTTCATCGATGGATGTTGTGGAACGGACATCTCAGCATCTTGGCAATCTAACTGAAGTTGTTTGGTCTGACTTCGCCCGAAGACACCGTGAATTCCTGGCTGTTGACCCGTGCCTGGCTCCCGTACGTTAGCAGGGGACCATCCAGTTGCTATGTGCGATATGGTCCAACGAAGCGGCCATAGCAATTGCGGAAATCAGGGCTGATCACCCTGATGTACCTTCAAAGAGAGATATAGTGTTTGTGACATCTTCTAACGTGCAGACCGTATATAGTTCAGCCATGTGGTGATCCTTGCTGTGCAAGCCCGAACGTTTTCTTTATTTACCCTTCATGAAATCGTTTGCACCTTGGTCTGCGTTTTCATGTGATGCCACTCGGCTTGCATTTTATGTGACTTGGGCAGCAATAAGTGGGCCTCGAGAGGCATAGGGCATAGAGTTCATTGAAAGTGTGAGTGGAAGCTAAGCAACCGGTCTGTTCCTTGGGACAGTAGCAGACTGTGATCTCCCCTGTGGGGGGCCATAGCAGAATGCTCTGAGTTTTCATCACTATCTGCAGCTCGACACCCTCGAGAAGGCTTCTGCCCCGAGAAGTCCGCACAGCTCGTCCGTTCTCATCTTTCAAAGAATACTATGAGTGGAGTTGTCATCTGATTGGCTTCGGTTCTGTAAACAGGATACGCGAAACACTCTGTATCAGATGCACTAAGGGGATTGGGACAGTGCAGTGTCTTCCTCCACAGCTCTCTTTTGCACAAGCGTTGTTCCTGTAAAGACCCTGCTTGTGCTTACGAGACTTCCGAGAAATTTCGAGCAGGTCTGACTTTCTCCTCCTGCCAGCACCATCAACCAGTTCAAGTCCCACAAAGGAAGGCGTTCTCACAAATGTCTCTTCCACTGGGATTGCCGCCTCGGCTCACTCTGCATTGAGTGGCTCGTGATGCTCGACGGACGTAGTTTCCCTCGCAATCTGTCACAGACTGCAGAGCACAGTCGTCGCCATCTTTGCCGATCTGTCTCCCGATGCACTCAGGCAAACAGTTCGGCCCTGTGTGGCACACAACCTCTGAGCCGGGCTTGGGCTGGCATTGCAGAAACCCACTCGCAGCACCCAAGCACCTGCAACACAGCTTTCAATAATCATGACAGATGGGCTGAACGAGATGTGACTTGCGTTTTACATTTTTACCCTCGCAGTACGAACTTGTGCCATTATTGTCTATTAAGCGACTGAATGGTTGACTCCGGCCTGTGGTAACCTGAGCACACCAACTGACCAGCACAAGGGTCGCTCGGCGCCTGGCTGGGACACCTCAGTTACCAAAGTCATACCAAAGTGTTGCCAACCAACTTGCAAGCTGGAAAACTTTTGGCAAAGATTCGGCGACGCTTGTCGCAGGCGTGCAAAGAGCTCAAGACAAGATGATCTGAAAACAGTGCAAGAAATGGCCTTGTGCTGAGTTGCGCCTGAACTCGATCGGATGGTAAACAAGGTTAAGTGTAAAGATCTGTGCCTCATGACTAACAACACCCCAAGGCAACTGACGGGCGAGGGCAGCCTCAACAATTTTGGACCTACAGGCTAGGCTGGCAGGCCGGCAGGCCGGAGAACGGTATCGCATCAAGTCACTCGGAAACCCAAAGATCTCCGGTCCATCCCAAGAATCCCGCCAACGCGGTCGGTCTGTCCCGATGCTCGCCCACCACCAACAAGGCGGTGAATCATGTTCGGACGGCTCGCAGCATTGAGCCGCCACAACCCTTCATCGACTACACTGAACCCTCCAGCCCAGGTTGCCTTTGCGCACACTGTTGTTGTGTTCGGTCATATTGCAGCGAATGCATCATTCATCCGCCCAGCGAGCGTATGCGATGATTCTGCAACGCAACGAACTCGAAAGAGCAAACGGCACATTGCATCAATCACTGCCTAGGGGCGACTCAACGAAAGTACCTCGGCAGCACGTCGGACAAGTCTGGCTGGGTGGCGCAATGGTCTTCACACTCCACTGCCTCAGTGAAATTTCAACCGCGTGAAACTGTAAACGCTTCGCACTTCTCTTAGAGGCCAAGTGACGACTCTGCCGTGGGCGGTTGTGCATCTGATTCCTCTTCGTATACTCTGGGCAGTATGCACAAACAGTCAGAAGCAAACGATCGTGAAATCTCGTTCCTCCTACGGTACTGATAGATTCTAAATGGATCAAAACGATCTAGATTCAAAGCGGCACCGGGGGCTTAAGAAGTCCTGCGCGGCGAATGCTCCTCGAGTTAGCGCGTCACCAGCACCTTCTATGGCCGAAACGTTCTGCAAGTGGCCAGCCCCGGCCGAGTGTGACTGAAGCTGATGAAGTTGGCCATCATCGGTCTCACTTTGAACGCTATGAATCCGACGATTCACGACACTGGTCGCCAACAACTCCAATCCAGTCTCACTGGACGCGTGACTGGCCAGTGGGCTAAGGCTTGTGTCGGCGGCAGCAACTCCAAGAAGTATCTTCACCAAACCACATCTCATCGAGATCAGCGGAGTGCTCCTACACTGCACGCTCCGAAAATTGATCGAATCTCGATCCTCGTGGCCGAGTTTAAGCAAAAGCTCAGACATCCCCCCTGCCCCGTCATCCCTTGTTCCCAACTCATGCGCAATGTGAGCGCTTGGCATGCAAGGCTACTTGGCAGCGCGTCGTTTTCCATCCGAGATCAGCGAGGTCAGGTGAAGATAATGAAAGGTATCATTGCACAGAAGATGGCCACCTGATGCATTGCAAGGGCACTGCTTTTCGAGGTATGCATCTGGCATGTGGGCCTGTTCAGGACGTCTAAGACCCGTGCGCTAAGTCCTACCAAGAGCATTGTGCCTCAATCTCATGTCAGCTGCAAGCAAAAGGTGTGAGGCCATGCGATGCCATGTTCAATGGAGTTGACCAACGCATGATGTCAGAACTGCTGCGAGGCGCATAGGAAGCTCATTTGGCCAGAGCGGAGCATCTTCTTGCCCTTCTCTGAGTGTGAGGACACATTGTCCAAACCTCAAAAACCCAAAGCCCAGAAGCGCGAAGGTGCTTACAGCGGGAACTTTGAATTCGGGAGCCAGACTCCGCTGCTGTGCCGACTGCATCTCCTGCCAAATGGAATGCAATCAATAAGCGCCACTGCCATGCAACAACTCAGGAAAAACGATGCTGCCTCCAGACGCTTGTTGTCTTTTTGCAAGGTCTTCAAGAATGTGTTTGCAGCACCTTCACGCCAACATACAAGAGTCGATGCACTCACAAGAGCTGTGCTGCCAGCTTGCTGTCAGGATGTGGAAAAGCACGTGACTTGGGGTGCCAGGGAGGGCTGAATCAGAAAAACACCTATGGAAAAACGCAAAGCTTCGATCAGACTGGGGGCAGACCGAATCAGAAAACATGCCGAGCTGAATCAGAAGACGTAGAAGCCGAGCCAGAAAACACCCAAGGTCAAAATTGCCGAAGATATGCGCCGCAAAAGACGAGAAGAGTCGTAATCGAAGGCCCCAATCGGAGAACGCGAAGGTGTCAGTCAGCAGACGTGAAAGTAGAAAACGAAGAGGCCAAATGCGGAAACGCAACTAGCCTCGAGCCATCGAACGCAAGCGGCAACCTGATCAGAAGAACAAATCGGTCGTCTGGTTTGTCGGGCGCGTCGGAAGGTCCCAACCTGAGAACCAAAAGGGGTCGGCGCCGGAAAACGAAGGAGTCAGTCAGAAAATGTGACAGCAGAAATCGAAAAGGCCCAATGCGAAAGCGCAACTAGCTCCGAGCCAACGAACGCAAATCAGAAGAACAAATTGGTCATTTGGTTTCTCGGACACGTCGGAAGGTTCCAAGCTGAGAACCAAAAAGGCGTCGACCGGAAAACGAACGAAGGTCGGTCAGAAACCATGAAAGCAGAGAACGAAGAGGCCCAAGGCGAAAACGCAGACTAGCTTCGAGCCAGCGAACACAAACCGCAACCGGATCAGATTAATTCATAGTTGTTTTTTGTACGTAGGTTTTTCGGTCGCGTCGGCAGCTCCAATCTGAAAACCAGAAGGTGTCAGCCGGTAGATGAGAAAATGTGAAAGCACAAAACGAAGAGGCCCAATGCGAAGACACTACGAGCTTCGAACTGTCGGACGCTGCAACAATCGGATCATGAGCATAGTTTGGTCATTTGGTCATTTTCGGTCGCGATATTTTACGACAGTGAACACCAAACCCTCCTCGCCGCTGACAAGACATATTTACACCCCAAACCATTGAATTGCTACCCATATCTGGCTGTGACCAGCTGGTCTGTCGGTCCACCATCAAGAAGATCTGGAGGTTTCCCGAACAGGGCAACACATGCAGCTAAAGAAACACTTTCACATCCCCACTTGTTGTGTTTTCATACGAGAACCCGTCTTATTATACATTTGGGACTCGGCCTTGCTATTTCCATCGTACACCCTGTTTTTAAACCCAAACATATGCTGTAAACGATTCGAGTTTGGCTTCGACCCGCGACGATTGTACATTTTGGAAGGCTGCCACGGTTTGGGGTAGGGTTGCGGGTGTCAGGCTGTCGGCTTTTGGCCTTGGACCTCCACGATGCTATGGTTCCGCAAAGTGGTCGTAGACTTCTTCTTGCACATTCCCTGTCTTGCTGGACATGGTCCGGAAGCAATCCATCGGCATCTTGAAACAGCTAGCTGCTCGTCAACAGCATTTACATGGGCATTTCCCAAAGTAGCGTGCCCTTAAAATTCCCCCCCCCTCCCCCCCAAATACAATAATCCCTCTCATAGGCTTCCGTCTGGAAACTCGGTTTGGACGACCTTTTCCCACTGAGACCTTCGGCTTGTCGGAATCCCTTCCTTGCTCACTGAAGCTGCAGTTTTTTGACTTTTCGATGGGCCTGGCTGCTTCGGACTAGGCCCTGTTCTTTTCTGGTCCGAGCAGTGTTAATTATTGATACAGCCCAGCATTTTCGGACAGACGCTGCTGCTTGGGGAGCCTGGAATGGTGGTTCTACCATTGGTGGGTGGGAAAGCATTAAAATATCAAGAATGTCAAGAAATGTTACATCCTGCGCCGGCCTTTCATGCCCTCTGCAAGATCTACCATGTCCGACTCCAGGCTGCTTCGGGCCTCAGGAAAAACTTGGCGGTGCTTTGATGTCTAGGATGGCATGCAAAACTGCAACAAACGGCTCAGGAAACTGAAAGCACTGACAACATCAGGTTTGAGAAGCGGGCAGCGTTTCCCGCCTCCGAGAACCTGTCATTCCGAGCGGTCATGAGTCCAACGAATTCACCAAGCTGCTGGCCGGTGGCTGCTGGCCTGCTCAAGGAGGCACGTCCTGACAGCAATTGAGCAAGTACAACGAAATGATGGCAGATTTCGGCACATGCCGCAAGTACAAAGGGTGCACGAATGCAAAATTGTGGTTCACCTGCGCGCCACGGCCTTGGACAAGTCACCGTTATGGAACATGCCCAGAATATGGAGACCATTCAGCTGAACGATGTCTGAGAAGAACCGACAAGCTTGCAGCCAAAACAAGCCCCGACAACTCAAGAAGTTGTTTTCGGGGAGCCCCAAACCGAGTCCCAAAAAGCCCTCCACGAACTCACCACTCGCAAACATTTACGCCATAAGAACAGCCATCCGGCAAAACCCTGCGACAGCCCAGAGCAGTGCACGGGGACAACCTCCTGTCCAACTGAGCGAAAGTTTCTGTTTGCCCCCCAAAATTCCCACAGTATGTTTGAAAATGCTAGGCAAAAGTCAAATGGTATGTTGCATAGCCAGCCCCATTCGTGGAGCGCTAAGGGAGCACACTGTTTACTTTTATAGTAGGGAGCGTGTCAAACTAAGCCAGGTGTTCTTGCAGATGTGGTCCTTTACAAACGCTGTTTTGGATGCCCAGCGGTCTTGTGGTCAGGATCATTAATTATATTAATTGCACAAAGGCTGAGGGCTTTGGAAGCCTTCTGGGCATATAGGTTCTGAGGTCTAGGGGTTTCGGCTTCGCACCCTTGGATAGAGGCTTCCGGGCTGTAGGGCTCGGCGTCAAAAAAAAGGAAAGCCCGCAAAGTACTAAGCCAATACCATAATCAGCTTGACGGGTTAGAGCTGATGCCGGAGCACGGACAGGCACCCCCCTCCATCCTCCCCCCACACCCAAAGCCCTTTTTTGGACCGCTTAGGAAACCGGGGTTGGCAGTTGAAGCCCGTCGCAGCAGGGCCCCCCCTTCCCCCCCACCCCCCCTCACCCCCCCCCACCCCCACCCCCCCCACCCCCCAACCCCCCCCACCCCCGCCACCCTCCCCCCACCCCCCCCCAGCTCAACTTTACGATCACCCGTCTCAACCCTCAACCTTGAACCTTGAACCCTAAACCCAAAAAATCCCTAAACCCCAAACCGTGAACCTTGAGCCCTAAGCCCTCAACCCTAAACCCCAAACCATAAACCATAAACCCGGAACCCTAAACCCTAGACCCAACCCTTATTGCTTGTCCAGCGACTTGGGCGCTGCGGAATCACCATGCTCACGTGGATGCGCTGGGCCGGGCCGAGGCGGGTCGCGAAACGTTAAAAATACTGGCTTCCTGTCCCGATAACTTAACAAGCTAGGTACCAGGCACGACCACTAGCGGCTATCTTTAAACTTTAAACCCCCCCAGTGTTCAACACTATCTGCCCTATCTTTATGGCCTCGTGTTTCTGTATACCGTCAAGGACAGGGAGGCACAGCTGCTGCCCCGAAACCCAATACAGCACATGTCCATCCATCCATGAAGCAATACATACACACACACACACACACCTCTACATATATATATATATGTATATATATATATATGTATATATATATGTATATATATATGTATATATATATATATGTATATATATATATATATATTGTGTGTGTACTTAAATGTGCCCCCCCCCCCCCCCCAATTGGGGACCAGCCTCGGAATCGAAAAATGCTTCAATATCGCACGCCCGTGTTGTCAAGAAGCATACTCCGGGGAGATGACAGTGTCTGCACACTTTGGGGTGCAGGGAGTGGCCGACTGTCAGCCTCACAGATATCGAACATCTTCGGCTGCCATGAACGGGCTGAGACTACAGCACTGCCTTGGACTTCGAAGGAAGGCCCGGAGTCTCACAAACAGGCACCTGCTACACGAGACTCATACGCCAAACAGGTTCAAGCTGAAGCTGGCGCCTCATTCAGCTCATCCAGTGTCTCAGCTGCTTTCTCGGGAAATGGCTCCGTCTGTGCTGGAGCTTCCGCTGCAGCTTCCGTCGCTGGAGCGTCTCCTGCTGAATCTGCTTCTGCGAATTTGGACCTCACTGACGATTACCACAACATTGCCAACAAATATACGTGCACATGCACTTGGCACTCTTTACTATGCTGCGCTCTCGAACTTTCTTTTGAAAACGGATTGCTTCTGGAAATTCAAGTCTGGCGCTGTAATTTGGCATCCGCTAGCACATTGCCTGGCCGGCCATTAGGCAAACCGCAAAGACTTTCAGCATGTGCTGAATTGTGGTGCAAGCTGCGCATGTCACTTTGCCCACCTCATGAATTGCACATGAACCCAATCACGAAACGCATGACAGACTGCAGGAGAACAAGCTCGGCCAGGTCGGCTCAGCAGCTCAATCCGGGTATGGTACTGTTCAGACAAGTTTGCTGACAAATTGTCCCATCGCCTTACACATCGCAACAGAACAACAAACATCTGTACACTGTACACGGCTGCGCTGTCTGCGGGCGAAGACAGTAGCATCGGCATCATTAGACTTAGGAGCGCGCTGCAACCGAGCTGTCAATGCTCTTGCATACGATGAAGCCTCGAAACCAGCTCTTCAACTTTCTTGCAGGCGGAAGCACCCGACCTGCCTTTGCCATCTGCAGCTCCACATCTCCATCCTCCTGCCAGCTTACAAAAAAAAAACATCATTGAGGCCTCTGAAACTGCAGTCGCGGAAGGCCACAAGCCTCAAGACAGCCTGACCCCAGCGCAGTTTCCAGATGCGCCAGAAGGAAAAGAAACCTGAAGACTACACTGGACAACAACAAGTTTTGAATTGAAATGGATACGAAATGGATTGGCTGTGTCTACTAAGCACCAGTAGCTGTCGGCAACTGTTCGCATAGTGTAGCCTTGGCAAGGTTCCAGGAAGTCTTGGACCGCTGAGGGCCATGCTCTGTAGCAGAGGCAGAGCAGGAGCTCCTTGGCCAAAACTTTTTACCAGACCTTGCTGTTGCTGATCCTTGCTTCGGTGCTTCTAAGGGCTCCAGTGTGCGAATTGAAAGCCATTTCCCTCTGTGAAGCACTGAGGGTACGCACACCTTGGAGAGCTTCTCGCCGCGACCACCGTCCATGCCAATGTGAAATTTCTCTTCTTACCGCTCATGGTCAACTACGTCCTATGCTGTGTTGCTTCAGCTGCCATGTGCCGCCCATGCTCCGAATAATTACTAGTAGCATTCTCTCATGGTCCCTATATGATGGTATCACAATACTTCCCCAAGTCCTATCCTGAGTATGAAGTCCCCTATATTAGGTCGATAGATAGACAGAGCGTACACGTAGCATGCAATAGTTCAATTGACAAACAATAAACATACGCTCCCCACTTTCGCCGGCCTCCCAGCTGAACTGCAGCGTTAGCATGCTGGACTGTTAACAAGCGCGAGCACAGCAGACTGCCGAAACTTGAGCCACGGTCTTGAAACTGCTGCGGCATGTAGCTAGTATACAGTGATGCTGTCGTGCCCTTTCTCTTAACTAGGTGCTGAAGTGCCTTTCTTTTTCAACTACTGCTTGGATCCACTTGCTCATACTGCTGCTGCCGCTCTTCGCAACATTCAGACCTTGCCAGGGACTCAGGTAGCCCGGTGCTGAGCCGAAGAAGATTTCAGACCGAGAGCATCGCAGTGTTTTTCCTGCCTTGCAGGGTGCTTGGGGAATGCTCGTCACGAAGCTCCGAAACTGAAGCATGCTGCAGACGGAACTGCCATGGCTGTCTGCCGCCAGGTGACCCAGCATGAGCTCGCCCGCTTCATTTTGCTGCTGAGCGGCTCTGCCTGTTATCCATCAGAATCTGCATCATGACACGTAGCGATACTGTGAGTCTGCAAGTCTCCACAAGGGGACGATGTGATATGTGAATATGTGGGACATGTCTGAGCTACCAACAACAACTTCCGCAAAAGCTGCGCACAGCAGCCAAAGAACACACAAGTAGAGGAGGAACACCTGCGAAATTCTTGCACGCCTCTGCTCCACACACATCAGCTCAACCACATTAAACTGCAGTGTGACCTGTGGTGTCCATGGTAGACCAGGCCACAGACCTGACAAAAGCTTGAGGCATTTCAGGGCTGAGTCGACCTGCGACACTAGCCCTGGGTCTTGCGCAGACTACTTTCAAGCTGAGACCCCGCTTTAAACTTTGAAGAGAACATACCAGCACGCCCTTCCGTACCCCTCACCGGTTGGGTTGTGTTGGGCTGAAACGGGGCGGCGCGCATGGATTCCCAGGCTGCGAACTTGCCAAGTTTGCCAAGAACCCATGATCCCAGAAGGACATACCATACCACTCACGACCCACCCATCCCAAAAACAGCAGATCCGCTTCCAGGGAGCCCTCCGCAATTTCTGGAGCCGTTTACGCCCAAGTCGTGGCAGAATCCATCTATGGCTGTGCAATTTGCAAACGAAGGTTGGTCCGCTTTGGACGCGTTGTGTCTCGAGCACTTCTCCACAGCAGCCCTTTTCAGTGAGGAGTGTCGCAGCACGCCATACTACATGTAATACTGTAGCTGTCGCGCCCCCGATCAAGCAAACGTTTTCACTCCACTGGCAACAGCGTGGCTCTTATCAAAAGATGCTCTATTCACTGATTATGAATCGACATAGTCTGTTAGCGGATGCTAGAGGACAAGGTCTTGTGAAGCAGGTTGCACTGAGAGTTTGCCAGCGCCGAGATAGCGCATACCATTGTCCTGCATCTGCACGATCTGATACTGGTAGCATCTTCTCCATGATTCCCTCACGGATGTAAGGCTCTTACTTTGAAGTTACATGATCATGTTGGAGGCATAAGCAAGACCTGAAGCCTGAGTTCGCAGCTGGAGCAACCAATATCAGGGACATGCGATAGCACTTGCAGGCAAGGAAGTGGTCGGAAGCGAAAGACCCCAGAACTGCCAGCAGTTCCTCAAGACCAACTACAGTGACTGATGTTTCATCCTTTGGTACCCCCCTTCAAAAAGAAGTTCTGTTGCAGGGTTTCCACGCAATTTACACCATGAGAATTAGCGTTTGCTAATTTAACTTGAGAGCAGGGCGAACGAAAGCTAGGGCACGGCAAACAGTGTTGCTTCATCTTCTCCCGTCAACGGGCAGTATGCATGTACAAAACGTGTCATGCACATCGCACAAATTCTTCGAATGCAAGTATACAGGCAGGTCCTGAGACCAACAATGTGACACGACATGCTCTTTGGAACTCATACGGGACTCATGACTATAGTTCTCAATAACCTTGGTTCCCCTCTTTATAATCTCGGCGGGCTCCGCAGGGGTGGGCATGTCTCTGCCGTATTCTCTGGCAGGACTTATAGCAACGCAACGCTAACAACAATAAGAAAACTGATGGCTCGAACAAGAGTAGTACGTACACACTAACAGAAAGAAGAAAGAGCAAGGGCAAAAACCCAGAAAGGGCTGTTGTGAGGCAGAAGTTTCGGGGTTGGTTGATCGTGCTTTATGATGTATAAAGCTTTTAATACGTTGAGAGCCTCACAACTGTCCATTCTTCAACAGGTGTACAAGGCTGTACTGCTTTAGAAAATAATGGTTTTAGCGTAAGTAACAGAAATAATGACCATGAGAACGCAGATGATGGCAATCGCAGAACAATCATTGTAGCAGAAGTGATGGTAAGAGGGATAGCAATGCTGAATAATCGTAGTACCTGCCCCGCCGCCCCCCCCCCCTCCTCCCCCGCCCCGCCCCTCCGCCCTGCCCCCCATCCCGACTCCTGCTACATCAAGGCACGCTACTACATGATCATTCGCACTTGTTCACGTGGACTGCATGGTTGGGCCTCCTGCGCCAGGTGCTCGAACATACAGGAACAGGTCATGCCTGTTTGGCGATGCTATCCGTTAGTCTCTTCTTTTGCGCCCTTTTGACCTAGGCCCCAAGCGATCCTCCCTCTCTCTCTCTCACAGAGTGGAATTTTGCAGGCACCAACACGGCTTCACGTGTTCGGCTGATTGTGCCATGCCAATTCGGTCATGACATGCAGTTAATCGTTCGGAACTGGCAGGGCATCCAGGTGCCCACGGTGGGAATTGCACAAAGCAACCTCTCGAGTAGGATTTCCGTCATAGTTGTCATCGTCGTCGAAGTCCGCCTCCACAATGCGATTCCTGGAAAGGCAGCCAACGGCGTGACTCTCCGGTGGATAGGCTGGCACAACAACACCAATCGACCCATAAACGCCACCGAAAATAACACGTGTACATTCCAAGCACTGGATGCGACTGTCAGGATTCACACTCCGGCAGGTTGCCGTATCTCCTCCGGAATCTCCTCCGAAGTGACGGTGCTTCAGGAACTTCTCGAAACCTGCGCTGGTATCGCTGCGGAAAAGCCAGACCTCGCTTTCCAAGGTCTCTTGTGTCGAGTCCCCTTGTGCTTGGAGAAAGCATTCCGTCCAAGATGGCTCTGAGGTGGCTGTTGGTATTGCTGGAGGCGGTGCCATAGTCACTGGACCGCCCAAAGCTGCGAGACCAAGGGACGCCTCATGCGACGCCTCAGAGCGCATGGAATGGCGCAGCTGGAAGCTAGCAAGGAAACTTGTCTTCCCGCAGAATGCCATCTGCCCAATCTGATCAAAAAGTCTCTGAGAAGGCCGTCCACCTACAGCGAGCAAACAAGCGAGGACTCCGTACTTGCATGATCGTCCCTTCCGCTTCGCACGGAAGAGCACGTGCTCCATGGCGTTCTGGTGAAACTTCTACACTGTCAAACGCCTGAAGCCAAGAAGTTCCCACATCAAGCTCTTGGCACTGCCAATGTCACCAGGCACAGGCATCCTTCAGTACTCTGCATGTCTGGAATCATCACTGTACTTACTGATTATGCACTGATACTGATTATTGCATTGCATGTGATGTCGGCGGTCGTCATCCCCAGCATCATCCGTTTCGCCGAGAATCTGCACCATCAGCTACATCTGCTACGCGTCGTGACGTGTTCTGACGAAGCTGTCCATAACAATCCAGAACGTATTCATTAACACATGCATGCTCGTAGTGGTTACGTCCCGGGTATCGACCGTCTATGACCGTCTCCTCGGCTGCGTCACAGACGATACCAAAGCAAAAGCAAAGCCATCCATCATCACTACCCGCATCTACCAGCCTCTTGCAGAAGGTGTCATCAAGCTTTATGGAGCCTTATATACTATGCCTGTGTCAGTACAGCCGAGAAGTTGCTGGACACCAGCAGCCCATGAAATTGCAAGATACTGCACGGCCGATGCAGATGAGTCTTTACTGAGCACCACAAGAACCAGACTGAGATCGACTGAGGGTCCGACACAGATGTTTGCAATAGGTAGACCTCCAAAGTGTAACGGCCAAGAGTGACCTCTTGCGGAGCAGGCAGTGAAGTTTGGCATCTGTATTCCAGCCCTGTAAGTGCGCATGCAGCTTCACTCGTCTCGCTGCACTGTCCCTGCAAACTTGCCAGGTTTGCAAATGGCTTCCAGGAAAGGATGCGGGCCGTCATCGAGTTTCCATCGAACGTACCTTGCCAAGCAGTCATTTTCCCTCGAAAGGACAAATCCGTCCACCTTTGTACAATTCTACGGGCCAATCACATTCGCAATACCACAAATCCGGTTTGGAGGATTGTAGGGATCTTTATGGGCAGCTAGCATCTCGACAAGACTGCTACCGAAAGCATCTGAAAGCCCTTTTCGCTGCAGAGTTCTGACCTCCTCGGGGGGGCTTGACTGCTCCAGCATTGGTATTTGCATATTTTGCATGGTTTTACAGAAGCTTTCCCTCGAATGGCGGGCGAAACTGGTATGCCACGGACTGAGGCTGCGGACCTCTAAGAATCTTTAGGCGCCCGCAGGGAAACTCACGCTGGCTGTTAAAGATGAGGTTCTTGGGGGCGAGTGTCACTTTGGTCTGACGCTAAAAGAACTGGATAAGATCACAACCCAAGCCATCTGCAATCAATCCGTGCATGCACAGTCCCTAACTGTTCCTAACTTCCATGAGGCTCATAAGGACTTAGAAGAAACCGCAACAACCTTCGATTGAACTCACACGAGTCAGAGAAGCGAGCCAGTGTAGCAATAGAGGAAAGTACAAAGGAGTGGTGCGGAAAGACGCGCTGACCTCGCACACATCGCTGACATGGCAGTCCGGGGTGGCTCTGAACCACGCCTCTCCCGCCCCCTGTGCGACGTACATGTATTGGAGGGGTGCATGGCTACTCATGGCTGCCCCGGCCTTCCCCTGACCTCCTGGACTTTGCACACCCTTCTAAGTGAAACTTTGTCGGGTGGGGCTTTGTAGCACAATAACTCAATAAAATCACGGGCATCATACTGGACCAAAGCCAGTCCCGCAGTTCTCGGCATCATGAAAGAACACCGACTCAAAGTGCGAGCATGACTCTTTTTGCCATGCGCTCCTTCTGGCGTGGCAAGTCTGAAGTCATGCAGGATGCTCAGTGGACGCAAGTTTGTTGAATCCGCGGTTCGTAGTCCCGCAGAGATCCGCAGAGGCTGGAACTCTAAGGAGTGCAGGTGCAAGTAGGCTCAAAGTGGGTGAGGAAGGGCGGGAGAGAATCTTCCTGTGCAGGGAGATCCCATGCTTGTGACCTTAAGCCGGTTGCATTGCACCGGCGTGAAAGGACTGACAAGACGATTACACCAGTCCAACCTTCAACCGCACGAACACGCTGGGATGCCGGGAAGGCATCTCGGACAATTCCTATGAAGCTGCCCAGCTGCCATGCAGCACCTTCAACGGAAGCGCCAGGTGCACGTCGCGGACCAGGGTCCAGGTGGAATCCCTGCTACATGAAAATCGGCCCCACAGATACCATCCCAGAGCCTGAGGCGGTGGTCTCGGAAAAATGTTGTTGAAGTTGTTGCAGCAGAAATGCATACGCACAACATCTTGATGAATATGCTTGCCTCTTGCCCCAATCAATGTGCTAAGGATTAGAGCCGCATGAACTAAATCTACAAAAACACCTTGCTTCTTGCGAATCGATTTTGCTTGCAGATGTCCAGGAAAGAACCTGCTCAAAAGAAACCTGATATCTTGAACTAGGCACGATCTGGAACATCTGTCAATTTCAGGTTCAAGGCAGCAAACAGCCTCCATTTTCACTCTCCGGTGAGGGCCTGGCCTTGATCATAATTTCGTCATTCGCCGTATGCTCTTCATTGGCCAGAAACACTGTGCTTGCTGAAACATCTCAACTTCTGGTGGGAAAAGGTCAATGGTTTAAACCCAACAATATGCCCCATGTGAGCGGTCTGGAGCGAATGATGGTGAACAATTTTGTCCAACAAGCACTCTTTTTCGCCGTAATCGAAGGCCACAAGTTCGTGGTGGCTTGTCTCTTCTTGTTGGGACAGTTCCAAGACCCAAGAGACCCAAGAGCTGCTTTCTGTAGAAAATCACGGCTCTAGGAAATCAGTGGAGCCAGCTACTGAGCAACAATCTCACGTTCTTCGCAATCAGGGCGCGCCGGGGGCGCAATCCCCGAGAACGCATTTTGTTCAGGCCTCGGACACGTTATGGGGGCAACCGTGCGAGCCATTCTTTCCTGCCTCCCGGCCAACCTTGAACAGAGCCTGAGTTGAGCCGGATCCTTGCAACACGGCAGTTGCCCAAAGGATTTGTCCGAGGCCGGAGAAAATCAGAGGCGTTGTGCCTCAGTGGCCTTGAACTTTTTTGACAATGCACAGACGGAACGGACGCGGACCCCGGAACGGAAAGAACGCAAAGGACACGCCCTTTCCATGTCCAGGCTTGTTCGATCTTGCTCGTACATGGGGCAGTGATGGGGCAGTGCTTCGAAAGGAAAATGCAGAATTGGAGAAGGTTGCGAGCTCTTAGTTCTGCATCAACAAACTCAATTTTTTGTCAAGTCGTCGGTGCCATACTGGCTGAATGGGGTTGATGGCACACAGAATTTACACGGCTGCCCGGCCAGTCGTGCGACTCTGCCTCGGCGAGGGCTCGGCTCCCATTCTCCCTCCCACAAGGAATACCCGTTCGACGATGCGTCTGTGACGAAGGGGCTCACAGAACACGGGCTGCCCTTTCGACGCTGCATCCTCCGTGAAGAAGGTTGGAGCATCAAAAAAGTAAGAAGCCACAGCACTCAGGAACGACGCGGCAGCGGCTACTTGCAGCATTGCAGACAGCACCTCTGTTTGTTCACAACTTTCCAATCCCCAGCCAAAACCATGGCGTGGCACTGGCTTGGCTTTGTTAGAGGCCTGAGGTCCTTGGATTGTGACGGCGCTACACGGGCCCTTTCGACGCTTTGTGTTCCGCGACAAGGCAGGTCCCACGGGGCAGCCAACACTGATTAAGACTAAGACAGAGTTGGAAGATTTTGTGGGGCACCCCTGCCCGTTCCAAAGCGCTCTGAGATTGTTGTCGTTCCTGTTTGGAGTAGCATGCCGCAGCCTCTAGAATAGATTTGACTTGGGGACATGGAGACAGATACCTTCAGCCCTACTCGGTCCTTCCTTCCTCGTGGGCGACTCATGAAAACGGGGCAAGCCATGCAAGGCAGCGGGAAATCACGAAACCAGGAACAGGTTGACCTGTCAGCACCTGTAACACCGCCTGGGCATTCACAAAGGATCAAGAACATCCCAAAAGCCTCATGCTAAAGTAGAGTTCAGCACTGAACATTGATCAGGAAGTTACACCTGCAAGTCCAAAATAAGTAAGGCCAGGTCAGTTGCTCCCAGGCGACATAGTGTCCAGGCCTTCGTTGTCCGCGCTGGCTGGGAAGACTCAGAATACTCTTTGAGTATAATCTCGCCTCCATTGGCGTGGGCCTCCCCAGTCTGGCGGTCTGTCTGGGAGTGGAACCTGTCCAATACAAAGCTCCCTGATGTGTGCAGGAGTGGTCAAGGCAGCCCCCCTGCCAGCGTGCACGTCAAGACCAAGATCAGCATGGCTACATCCCCAATCCAGCCGACCTGAACTCGTGTGCACTCCTAAGATGCTTGTAATCCATAACATCCATCATCATCCATGCAAGAACCTGTGGCATCGGCAGCACTTGGAGGCTTTCGGAGCACCTCATAGCCAGCTTTCTGGGCTGAACCAGAAGGTAACACAGCAACATTACTTCAGCGGCGCGCCAGAGCAGCGATGCATGCGCCTAGCCTGCGCTCGGAGTTGACTGCGGCTGCAAACAGTGGTCTTGTACGGTTGAGTCTCTGACTCTCTAACTTATTTGTAAGGTGGGTACACGAAGTCTGGCAGCAGCGCCGGTGGCCAAAACCAGGTGAAAGTGAACTGGGTCCATTCCAGCCAAGCCCGGCGAGAAAGCCTCGGACTTGGCTCAACATGAACCACATCAGATCACAGACAAGTCACACAGCAGACACCAGACTCATTTCTAAAGGTGAGTGAGTGCCTTGCATAAGCCACAGCCTGAAGCATGCTACTGGCAATCGAAACGCTAGCAGCATCTCATGGCAATTTTCTTGCCTTTTCAGCCTTTGCCCATCTTTGCACTAAACTGGGGCAGGCGCTGTGGAAAGATGGCAAAACACCAGGTGATTCCAGCCAAACACCTGAGAATCACATCGGCAATGCCGCTGTATTTCCGGGCTGCTCCAGTCACCGTCTTAGCTACCCGCACAAGTGTGCCGGTCGATCTGCTCCTGACGCCATCTCAGCCGGCTCCATGGGATGCCATTATATACAAAAGTTGCAAAGCTTCTGATCGTTGATCACACGTTTCACGTCGTCGCACATCGCCAGCCGCCCATGACTTTGCCAACTATTCCGAAAAGGCCCAGAAGAAGTCCAACAACAACAACAACAACAACAACAACAACAACAACAACAACAACAACAACAACAACAACAACAGCACCAGCAGCAGCAGCAGCAGCAGCAGCAGCAGCAGCAGCAGCAGCAGCAACAGCAACAGCAACAGCAACAGCAACAGCAACAGCAACAGCAACAGCAACAGCAGCAACAACAGCAGCAACAACAGCAGCAGCAGCAGCAGAAACAGCAGCACCAGCACCAACAGCACCAACAGCACCAACAGCACCAACAGCAGCAACAGCAGCAAGAGCAGCAAGAGCAGCAAGAGCAGCAAGAGCAGCAAGAGCAGCAAGAGCAGCAAGAGCAGCAGCAAGAGCAGCAGCAAGAGCAGCAGCAAGAGCAGCAGCAAGAGCAGCAGCAAGAGCAGCAGCAAGAGCAGCAAGAGCAGCAGCAAGAGCAGCAAGAGCAGCAGCAAGAGCAGCAAGAGCAGCAGCAAGAGCAGCAAGAGCAGCAGCAAGAGCAGCAAGAGCAGCAGCAAGAGCAGCAGCAAGAGCAGCAGCAAGAGCAGCAGCAAGAGCAGCAGCAAGAGCAGCAGCAAGAGCAGCAAGAGCAGCAGCAAGAGCAGCAAGAGCAGCAGCAAGAGCAGCAAGAGCAGCAGCAAGAGCAGCAAGAGCAGCAGCAAGAGCAGCAAGAGCAGCAGCAAGAGCAGCAAGAGCAGCAGCAAGAGCAGCAAGAGCAGCAACAAGAGCAGCAAGCAGCAGCAACAAGAGCAGCAAGCAGCAACAAGAGCAGCAACAGCAGCAACAAGAGCAGCAACAAGAGCAGCAACAACAGCAGCAACAAGAGCAGCAACACAAGCAGCAAGCAACAAGAGCAGCAACAAGAGCAGCAACAAGAGCAGCAACAAGAGCAGCACACAGCAGCAGCAGCAACAAGCAGCAACAAGCAACAAGCAGCAGCAGCAACAAGAGCAGCAGCAACAAGAGCAGCAACAAGAGCAGCAGCAACAGCAGCAGCAACAGCAGCAGCAACAGCAGCAACAGCAGCAACAGCAGCAACAGCAGCAACAGCAGCAACAGCAGCAACAGCAGCAACAGCAGCAACATTTTTTTCATTTCATTTCGGACGCATGTGCGGGTCATGTCCCACACCTTGGCGGGCATCGAGGGTGAAAGTTAAGTGACCTACTCGTTCGGGACCTGGTCTGTTCCGATGTCCTGGCCATGTCAAGCCAGGTGGGTTGCGCTTCTGTACACGTTTCTGCGAGATTGGTCTTCAACCTCAGCAGGCAAGCTGGCATGTAGGCCGAGGCTGGGGGCATCAGCTATGCAGGCTGGCACTTGTGCATTATGAGGCATGGAGGCTTTTCGTCTGCAGTGCGAGCAGTGGTCTGGAGGTGTGATTAAGTCCAGTATTCGGACTAGAGGAGCTTTGGGATGCTATGGTTCAGTTTGCTGGAGGCGACCTCACTCGCATACTGGAACCAGGCTGGTTGTCCGATATGGGGACGCCAGAATGGCAGCTTCTCGGGCCCGAAGGAGGGACCGAAGCCGTCTACGATGAGAGGAGGTGAGCATCTTGAACACTATTGCGTAGGGCTTGTGCTCTTCGTAGATGTCGTCATAGAGCGGATTGATGATTTGATAGAAGCGGAGAGCCATGCTGTTCTGGAAGTTCTGAGAATGATCCTCCGGGTTAGGAATGCCAGCAGTAGCTCGAAATGCATAGTTGATTTGCTTGAGCAAGGCATCCTCAAAGAGCTCCAGTAGTTCACCTCGCGAGATCACCGTGTCCATGATCATGGATCGAATCCAAGAAACTTCCTCTGCATTGATCTCTCGAAGCAGCCACTGCCTATACGTGACCAGATCCTCGCGAATTTGGTCCTGGTAATGCGGAAGATGAGGCAGCAGAGCCAGGAGATGTTGGTCGTAGGACAAAGCATTGAGGTGATGGTCCTGATGTTGAAAGCGCCATCCGTTCTTAACTGGCGATGCCCCTTCGGCGGAAGAAGAGACTTTGAGCAGCTGCTGCACCCGGTATACTGTGGAGGCTCGCCTTAGCGCCTGCAGGTCGAAGTATTGAAGGTCCAGTTGCTTGTCATCGTGCAGACGAAGATTATCAGGGAAGTAGTCCGAGCCTTGTCCTGGAGCATGCGATGGCTGTGACTGCTCAATGCCTGAGAGTAGGCGTGGAGTTGACGATCGCATGAGAAGGTGTAGATGCGACAGGGCGTTGGCAATCATAAAGTGCACCTCACCTTGGCCAAAGTGGCGCGTCAGGTACGTCCAGATGCGCTGGGTGGTAGGCTCCGCATCGAGCTGGAAGGAGTTCTGGCCAGGACCATCATTGGTGTAGTCTCGAATCGCCTGAGAGATGAAGAGGAGCTGGCGCTTCTGATGGTACGTCAGAGTAGGAGAGCGAGGCTCTGTCAGCATCATCTCTTCATGCTTCCGTTTTGCGGCCAAATTTCGGGGCGCAGTTTTGGGAAGGTAGAGCCGCAACTCTCCCATGTGCCGGTGAACTTTCTCCGCGAGCAGCTTCAAGAAGCTGCAAGTGCGCGAAGCTATCCGTGTCTGGCGGTTCAAGTGTGGGATCGCTTCCCCCGCAGGGGTGCGTGAGGATGCCAGGTCCAGATTGCTCGCTGTGGCGGCGCCAGCTGGAGTTGTAGGGTAAACCGGCAGCGGTAGGAAAAGAGACTCAAGAAGTACCTCCATTGCCTGTTCGCGGCTGAGGACGGGGTGAAGGTCTGCCATGGGGCCTAGGTGGAAGTTCGCCAGGAGGGGACCTCACTCGTGCGAACCTGAGAGAAAACTTTGCGAGGAGAGCTGTGCTTAGTGAGGCTTGGCATGGGAAGATCGGAGCTACACGCTTTTTCCCGCAATTTGGGAAGATAGTGCAGTGAACAGGAGGGGACCTCACTCTTTTGGAAGGCTATGGTGCTCGGACGGTCTCTGGCCCCGAATTTTGTTGTCTAGCGTCTGCTTCAGACGTTGACGATGTCGAACGAGGAGCAGAGTCAGCGCCACAGCAAAGTTCTTATAGTCATCATAGACCTGGTCATGGAGCGGGGAAAGAATTGTGATGACTCCTTGTGCCTGCTCGAGGTCTCCTTGGTCCCCTCCATATCTGTGTCGTATTTGTTGCCAGAGACTGTCAGCAAAGTAGCGATGGAGAGTGTCTCTAGGTAGAAGCTGATTCACTACCAGGTTGCGCACCCACAGGAAGTCCTCATCGGACAGAGGGGTTGACAGCCATAGGCGGTACAGTGTCAGGATCTCTCGGAGTGTCTCCTGATAGTGCGGGATCATTGAAACCAGTTTGGTGTGGTAGTCCTCGTAGTCAAGCTTTGAGAGATCACGGTCTTGTTCAAGGAAGTCCCAGCCATCTCGGATCTGTTCGCTGGCCGATGTAGGTGTGGAGGCCATAATAGTCCGCAGTTGTTGCAGTAGGCGAAGCTGAAGTGATGCTCTTTTGAGCGTTCTGAAATCGTATGCGTCAAGATCAAGCTGATGTGGGTCTTGAAGCCGGAGGCCTAGGGGGAAGTATGCTTGGCCTTGCCAGTTCTCCTCCGTCATTTGGGGATGCAGCTGGAGTAAGTTCCGTTGATGTGCTGGAGTGAATTCAGACTGCAGAATGACCTTGGCCTGCTCCAAAGTGCGGAGCAGAATGGCATTCAGCTCTGATTGCGAGAACCTCCTGGTGAGATAATGCCAGGTTAAAGCACCAGCCTGATCGGCTTCGGACGTGCTAAAGGGCGGCGAGCCTTCTCCGTCATTTGTGTAGTTTTGGATCATGAGGGTGAGGTACATGATTTGCTGGCGCTGGAGGGGCCCCATATTCGGGGGTAGGTGCGCTGAAGGCTGCTCGTCGTCAATGTGCTTGCGCTTACCTGCCAAGATACGTGGGCTAGCCTCAAGGGGCAGGGCAGTGTGTCTTCCCTCGCGCCAGGCTAGGTACCGATCCAAGTGACATATGAAGCTGCAGAGTCGTGATGCTACTCGCATGCTTCGTTCTGCCATGGGTTCAAGGTCTTCTGTAGTGACTGTAGTGAAGAGGAGCCTCCTCGGGGTGAGATGAGTTTTTGCTGAGGCTGATGTGACCATGTGCTCACTGATGCCGCCAGGTAGGTAGATGGTCGTTGGGACGTGGAGCGACTTCAGGAGAATCTCGAGCAGAACCTCGCGAGACGGTGAAGGCATGGCTGGTTTGCTAGCCGGGTGGAGACCTCACGTGGTCAGCCTGTGTGGAGAGGCTGAGCCCGGCTGTGGCAAGCTTCAATGAAAGCAGAAAGCTGCA
The DNA here is from genome assembly GCA_905221605.1 of Symbiodinium natans. Classification (NCBI taxonomy): domain Eukaryota; class Dinophyceae; order Suessiales; family Symbiodiniaceae; genus Symbiodinium; species Symbiodinium natans. The sequence goes on along the minus strand of CAJNDS010002067.1, from coordinate 614,644 downwards.
GACTTGAATGTGTTAGCATGTGAATCAGCCAGGGCTAAGGCAGTGGCACTGCTTCAAGCTCCAACTCTATCTGCAGGAAGACCTTATTGTCGGAGAATGCCGCAGTCGTCTTAGTGAGAAGGGACTGTGCTGCAGTTGGTGAGGCAGGAGACTTTTCCACTGCTTATGACTTGGCTTGCAAAAGGCTGGTGGTGTCCCTAGTTGGACAGAGACGTTGCTAACCTGATGCTCTGCTTTGCAGGAGGGGACCTCACAAGCAAAGTTGATGGCAGGCTAGGGTGCAAAAAGGCGAAGCAAGGACTGGTGCCTCTCGTGCGACAAAGTACGATGAAGTGATCGAGCCCGTTGGCGGTTCAGGGGAGTGAGCATCTTATAGACGATCGCAAACGGTTTGTACTCCTCGTAGACGTCATCATGTAGAGGATTGATGATTTGGTAGAAGCGAAGAGCCATGCTATTTTGGAAGTTCGGAGTGGAATCAACGTGGTGAGGAGACTCAGCACTGGCCTGAAGTGTATGGTTGACCTGCTTGAGGAGAGCATGTTCGAAAAGTTCCCGGAGTTCGCCTCTCGAGACTGCCGACTCTAAAAGTGTATCGCGGGTCCAGGCCGTCTCCTCTTCAGTGATGTCACGTAGGAGCCATTGCCTGTACATCACCAGATTCTCTCGGATTTGGTCCTGGTAGTCCGGGAGGTGTGGCAGCAAGGCCTGGAGATGCTTATCATAGGGTAATGAGTCAAGATGTTGCGCTTGTTGCTGGAAGCGCCAGCCATTGGTTACAGGCGACTCTCCGCCCTGGGTTGAGTGAGATATCTTGAGAAGCTGCTGTACTCGATATATCGTCGACGCACGCCTGAGTGCCTGAAGGTCGAAGTATTGGAGATCCAAGTGTTTGTCTTCGGGTAGGCCTAGATGTGGGGGAAAATAACCCTGACCTTGTCCCGGAGCCAAGGACGGCTGCGACTGCTCCATGCTTGACATCAGACATGGTGTCGCCGACTTCATCAGGAGGTGGAGATGCGACAAGGCGGTGTCTATCATAAAGTTGACCTCTCCTTTGGCAAAGTGGCGGGTTAGGTACGTCCAAATTCGCAGTGTGGTATTCTCCGCATCTTCGAGTTGAAAGGAGTTTTGACCTGGGCCATCGTTTGTGTAGTCCCTGATCGCCTGAGATATGAAAATGAGCTGGCGCCGCCGAAGATAAGTCAGAGTGTTCTCCTGAGGCTCGCGGAGCATCATTTCCTCGTGCTTACGTTTGGCTGCTAGCTGTCGAGTGGCAGTCTTGGGGAGGTAGAGTCGAAGGTCACCCAGTCTCCAGTTGATCTTCTCCGTGAGCAGTCTCATGAAGCTGCAGGTGCGGGAAGCTATGCGTATCTGACGGTCTGAGTGCCGGAGGGCGTCGTCTGCCGGGATACGTGTAGATGCCATGTGTATAGTGCTGGCCACGTGGTCTCCCGAGGAGGATGCAGGGTAAACCGGAAGCGGTAGGAAAAGGGATTCCAGAAGCACCTCCATGGTTTTATCCCTGCTCAGCACCGGAGGGAGGGCCTCCATGGTCAGGCTCATACAGGAGGGGACCTCACTCGTATGAAAGCTCTGATGGTTGCCAGAGCAAAAACAGCTGCCATGGTGCTTTGAAGCCGAAGGTATGCAACTAGGAGGTGAAGTTTTCAAGGAAGGCCTCTCTCGGGCTAAGCTGCAGGGGTGGGGTTGCGCAGCAGAGTTCAAGCTTAAGGTGGGCAGAGCTGAGGCACTGGCACTGGTGCGTGTTTCCCTCTTTCTGGTTAAAGACCTGAGGCTCGACACGGAGAGGGGTGAGACGGTCAAGACTTGCGTTTGGGAGAGGCGCAGGGTAGCGGGAAGAATTCTCCTTTGTCTGTCAGCAGCAGGCATCGTCGATCTTCTTGTGAGGAAGAAGTTGATTAGGTTAGGTAAGTAGCCGACCAGGAGGGGACCTCACTCGGTCTGCGAAACTGGCGCTGTAGCCGAGGGGCCCGCTGCCGTAAGAAGAGCATATCGGAATATCATCCTGCGCTCAGGCGTGAGCATTTTGAAAGCCAGAATCCAAGGGAAGGCCTGGTCCAGGACATCATTCTCCAGGGGAGAGAGTATGGTAAGTAGTCTGTCCTGTGCTCTGGTGTCTTCCGGAAGGTGTGCGGCAATTTGCCCTTTGAGCTGGAGGGTTAGGTGTAGCTTGGCAAAGCTCTCTGGTATCGTGGTATTGTGCCATATTGCTTCAAGCGAAGTCAGCTCAGATGCTGTGATGGATCGCGACAGCCAGGTTCTGCCCAGGTGGAGGTCTGTACGCATCTTTTGGTACGCATCAGTGGTCAAAAGATCATGGAGTTCCGTCAAGTGCTCCGCATAGGAGAGAAGTGCCATGGCTTGATCTTGTCGCAGGACGTCCCAGGGTTCGCTGGGGTAGACGTCATCTGGCACTCGTGCTCCTCTTGCCTGGGCGACCATGAAGTCGACCATGGCCATGGTCCGGTAGATCGTGGAAGCTCGCTGTAGCATGTGAATTTCTGCGTCAAGGATGCCCAATGCATGTTCGTCACTTTGAGTATGTGGATTGGTGTCTGCCTCTCGCGGCCACGGCGAGGTATCCGAAGGGAAGAGACAGAGGTGAATTCCGTTCAGAACTCTTGTAGAGTCACTGGGTAGGATCCAGCGCAGATGCTGGGCAGCGCCATTGACGATGTCCCTGACCGTTTGCCCGCCCATTCCCAAATTGTACAAAGTCTGAGAAATGATAAGGGCGGCTAGCTTGAAGTCGTCCGGCTCCATGGTTTCCTCTTCAGTGTAGATGTGCACCGTTTCGAGTATCATCTGCAAGGTGAGTGAGCTCCGTTCCGCCTCGTAGTGCTTGAGATGAGGGGGAGGCTCCGTGGGTGATAATAGGGATGCCATCTCAGCTTCGGCCAGCAAGGGAAGATTAGGCTGAGCTGATTGGGAGAGAAGTCGAATCCAGTTGTAGCTGCGTGCTGCCAGTCTCAGGGTTGGAGCTAGCGTACAGTTCTCTCGTCGAGCAAGACCTTTGGCCTCATCCGAGAGGTAGAGGTTTGCATCCGGATCACTGGTTCTCTTGCCTGTGTACAGCATTGCCTTGCAGAAGAGGTTTAGTGCAGTGAGCTTGGACTTCATTGGCATCGTCGATGAGTCTGGTCGTAGCGGGAGCAATGGGCATGTATGCAACATGACGCGGGGTTTAAGAGGGGGGGGGCTAGGCAGCAGGAGGTGACCTCACTTTTCTGCCTTTGAGCCTGAAGAGAGAGGGTTGGTGAAAAAACTGTCAGTTCTTGGCAACTCGAATCAACTGGATTTTTCTGCGGCAGTATGTGCTGCAGAGGAAGGCTAAGAGTGAGGAGCCGGCTTTGTCTGTGGTAGAGCGTCCCACCTTGGCTTGTCGGAGCATAGAGCATGACTTCGGTGTGGCACGTTGAGGACTATCTAGGCAGCGGTAGCAGGGTAATGCGCGGCTGGATTTTGTCTCTGAGACAGTGCTGGGTTGAAAAGGTGAAAGCAGTGACGCATGCACTCCCTAGCAGGAGGTGACCTCACTCGCAGGGAGTGCCAAAATTGAGCTCTGTGCATGCCTCACTCCTGTGGATCTCGTCTTGGGACAAGTGGGCCTTCGGTAATTATCCAGGTCTGGACTGTGCCCGGAGGCAGTGGGCTTCCTGTGGCCGACAGTACCGAGGTGCGCGCTGGGGGGGACCACGGACTGAAAGGGTTAGGAGCAAGGGAGACGATCGGTCCAGGAGTGATGATCCAGGTGCCCACTAGCGTTGCTGCTTCTTGCGCAGGATGAGGATGAGCTGCGGTTGGGGGAGACATTGAGGCCCCCGACGTTGAAGTGCCACTTGTCGAGGAGGGACGTGCCGTGGTTCTGTGAGCACCGTCCGCCGCCGTGGGAGGGGGGCTAGGACCTGAGTGGTCCTGCGCAGGGAAAGGCTGGTGAACCGGAGTCGGGGCAGGGGGGTCCGACGGCTGGTAGGCCTGCTGGGTGGCTTTAGGTACGGTCTGAGCCTGGTTCGCCGGCGAGAGTGCCTTGGTTGTTATGGGGGTAGGCGGGGGCGGGCCTCCTGGGGCCAGCTGGGCGGGCTGGTTCCGGGAAGAGGCTGTCCGTCTCGAGGAGCTCCTTGACAGGGATTCCACTAGGTCGTCATCATCCTGAAGGGAAGAAGCCTCAGAGTGCAGGTCAGCCTCCGTGATCGGACGGGAGTCTGCGTCCGCCTGATGCCTCTTGCCATGAGGATGTCGTCTTTTGGAGGGTTTGTCTTCTCTGTATCGGGTTTCTCGATGTGGCTTGCCTTCCTCCGGCGCTGACATGGCCAGTTAGCAGTAGAACAGGAGGGAACCTCACTCGTTCAGGGGCGCTATTGACGATGGCTTGAGCTGTGAGCTCTGAGGTAGAGGAAGAAGAGCTGCTCTGAATGTGTCTTTTTGCATGATGACGTCAACTGGTTGAGGCTGGGGCAAAAACCTCGATGTGAGGTGGAGCATTGAGAGACCTGAGCAGGAGCCGGGAGAGGGCAGGTGCAAGCTCTATTAATGCGTGATGTAGTAGATGATCAGGGGTATCACGCATTTTCTGCACAGGTCCGCGTTGTCAGTACAGTCGCTTCTAAAGAAAGTAATGAAAAGGTGGGGTTCGACAGGAGGGGACCTCACTCGTCGAAGTCATCCATGTCCTGAAAATCATCGTCTGGTGTGGGTCTGAATGCGTCTCCACAGGCCATGCAAAGGTACCCCAGAACAGACTTCTTGCATTCTCTGGAGAGCCAGTGAAGCGCGAGAGGGAATTGATCTCTTTCCTGCCAGTAGCGTTGACCAGGCCTAGCCGAAAGTAGAATCGCTATCGCTTGTTGAGCAGTGAGGTGGTAGCGAACAATCAGGTAGGCACAGAGGGCAGAAGTCGAGCGATTGATGCCCGCAAGACAATGGAACAGGATGACCATCGGTTTGGTGCGGCTGCACTCCTGGCCCTCAATTTCGTCGATCATCCTGATCCAGGTCCTGGCAAGATTTGACACCACATCATGGAAGCCTTGATCGTTCCGAGAGATGCGCACGTCCGAGAGATGGTAGCGCAAGTTGGAGATGCCCTCCATTTGGTACATGAACTGCCAATCGGCATCTGTGTCATAACTCTCCCTGAAGCGCGATGATGCGTTGAGAGTCACGATGATATCAACCTGGTGCGCTTTGAGTTCAGGTATGTCTAGAGCCGTGCGCTGGGTGCCAAGCATCAGCGTGCAGTAGTCATCCCGGAACACCACCGTGGAGTCCCATTTTGGCCAGTAGGCAACTGAATTTGGGAAGGAATGATCCGGGTGATCGGCCATCAGGGCGCTCCATTCCGATGCCAGTCTGTGATCTTGCGTCGTCCATTGTACTCGATTGTAGAAGGCGGCCTGGGTCTGCGCGTGGATATCGTCCATTGCTTTGTTGTCGGTGATTGATGGCTCGAAGTTGCACCGCGGTTCCGGGTCTTGCATCCTGAAGAGGCCATTGCGTTCAAGGCAAACGCTGTGTTCCGGGCCTCGAAGCCTGATGTAAGGAGCAGCCAGATCCATGGCGCAGGGGGCACAGAGGGCTATTTGCCTATCTGAAATGGCTGTCAGGAGGAGACCTCACGCGACATTGGATGGAATTGACTGGAGTCACATACACAGGTGTTGCTTCAGCCTTGCGTTTGTGAGCTAGAAGCAGAGTAAGTGGCTGAGCCCCAAGCCTGTGAACTCGTGACCTGAGCTGTGCAAGTCTTGCAGCACGCAGGCATCGTGCTCCGCTGAATGCACAGTGAGCCGGCCTAGAAAACCAGTCAGCTTGTTTTTGTGCCGTAGCGAGGGTCGAAAAAGGTAGCCTGGGTGCTTGTGCCGGACGCTTATCCCGGCATGCCGTTTCAGGAGGGGACCTCACACGAAAGGGCTTCATAGTGCAGATTAGCTGAAGGCGTCCCATACATCAGCAGAGAGCGCCAGAGACGTGTCCTTAAAGATTCTCTCTGCCTTTTCTTTGCCCACTGGAGTTCGGAGCAGGGAGAAGAAATGCTGTACAAGAGGAGGGACCTGTCGCTGATGATGCGTGAAGGCTTGTTTGGCTGCCTGGATTGCCGGCCTGTCCTCCGCCAGGTACTCTAGGGTCGAGAAGAGTCCTCGGACGTGATCTGCGGTTGAAGTTGTGGCTTGTTGAGGAGCAGGAGGTGTGCGTTTGTGCCAGGCCGACGTGTCAAGAGCAAGAAAGAAGGGCAGATCCGTGCTGGAGTCTGGCGAGATTCGTCTGCCCAGGTTGGACCATCCACAGTCTCTTACATAGTATCCTAGAAGCGCCGATTTGAGTACTAGGAGAATCAGCAAGTAGCACTCGTCCATGCTGGGACGCAGATGCGGTGGGAGGTTATCCAGCGGCTGGACCTTTTCCACCATGATGCCGTAGGCTTGCTGAATGAGGAGGTACTTCGGCGGGCCCGAGTCTCCCCGCCAGGAGGAGACCTCACTCGGCGTGGGAGACTTGGGAAAATCCAGGGGATTGACCGCGGAAGCCACTCTGAGCTGGATAGCAAAGACGTTTGCCACCGTCGGGACCATCTCTGGAAAAACGTGTGCCAAGTCAAGTTCCGCTTCATGAGCCTGAAGTCCGTCTTGGGCCTGTTCTTCTTGGGGAGCAACAACAGAGAGTTTGAAGACCGAGTAGAATTCCCCGCCTTTGAAGTTGTATACAGCTCGGGCGACGCCCTTCATGGATGCTGTGCGGTTTAGCTTCAGAATCATGCTGACCTGCTCGTCCTGCGATTTCCGAATTTGCACATGAACGTCCAATTCCAAGGGGAATTCCTGCGGGTAGGAGTAGGGGAAGGAGTGAATGACCGCCTTGCCCTTGTCTTGTTCCTTCTTACTTGCCACGCGAGCTTGAACTGTGGCTGCTGGAAGAACTATCACTCCTTGATGCACCGGGTAGTTCAAGAACTCGCGCGGAGGAGGAGCTGCTTGCGTGAGATTGACGACCTGGAGCTCCTCTGTGGAAGTGAGGCGCGCGATGCCTTCAAGATGGCCTGGGTCGGGAGCTGATTGTCTTGCAGGAGGAGATGGAGGTGGGGGTGGCTGCCTGACGAAGGCCTCCTTCTGTCCAACTCCTGCACCGGTGTACTGAGATGAGCGCGACTTCTTCGAGTCCGCCCAGGGTGGTATGTCTGAGTCCGACTCTTCCTTGCAGGTTTCTTTCCTGCCCACGCCTTGGCCCGCATAGGGTTGCGGTGCGTGTTCTCGTGTTGGCTCTGCCGTGAAGGTCTTCGCCTGCTCTGCCTGGAGCATAGATGAGGAGGATGGTTCTGTTTTCGCTTCCCTGTGTCCGCTCCTCGGAGGCGACCTCACGCTGGAGCTTGCCGGTCGGGAAGTATCGACCGATATCAAGGAAAGCGAAGAGAGATTCTTGTATACGTCCGAGGTTGGAAGGGCCGCTAAGTCCTCTGCAGTGAGTCCAGGCTTTTTTATTCCCAGCTCTTCTAGTCTCTTGCTTTCTTTATCCGCTTGTCTCTGGCTCGAGACCGGCCTTGTCGATTGGCGGGCCATCATGCTTCTTGATATAGCACGGAGACCTTTCTCCCAGCGGTAATTTCTGATCTCGTCCATTCTCTTGCGCGAGATGGGGACATAGTTCGAAGGCAGCAGCCTATCAGCTTCTGTGCAGATGTTGGAGGCGAGATCGAACGAAGGCAGGGTCGAAGTTTTCGATTGTCTTTTCCGCGGGGGCATGGTCCTAGGTGCCCTGCGCTGTAGACCTAGTGGACCTTCTTTGAGCACAGAGTCTTGCCAGAGCGTAAGATCAGACATTTGTCTCAGCAATGCACAAGGACTGGCTGAGTGCTGGGCTCGACAGTGGGGCCTGTGCAGCAATATAGGAACGGAGAGACATTGGATGAGCTTAGTGCTGTCGTGCATGTAGGGCAGATTGTTTTAGTTGAGACTGTTGGCTCGGTCGACGGCGCGCAGCTGTGAGAGCATAGCTGCGTTTTACCTGCAGGAGGAGACCTCACTTGCTGGTCGCAAAATGTCGAGCTCTATCCTGCTCAAAGCTACCAGTACCTGGAGCGGGCTTGTTGCACCGCCCAGGAGTCTCTACACCCGAAACAGCAGTGCCACAGATGTCCCGGCTTGTGTCGAACACATGGAGCACTGTGGCATTGGTCGCAGCTCCGCATGATGACTGTGGTGGCGGGGGTGCCGTTGCCTTGACCAGAGATTGGGCTACACTGGCCTGGCTTGTCGTCGTCTGGGTGTGAGTGCCAGGGGTGTTTTCAATGGCGAGAATCGTGCCCTCCGGGTTGGTTGCCATGGCGTGGTGATAGTGGAGGGACTGTCAGTACTGATCAATATGAGCAGAATGGCTGATGCTGAGCTAAGTTAGGGCTTCGGTCAGGCACATGGCGGAAAACGGTCCCATAACTTGTAAGTCATGCGAGAGCCTGTGGTGTGGCTCGCTCTGGTCGACGGTTGGCGTAAGTGAAGCTCGGCCTCAGTTGTAATGGGAGGAAGGCAGTTCGATGCAATAGTGAAGCTTGACGTGTGGTGCAGAAAACTTTTCCTGGCAGGCACGGTGCGCGCGAGGCTCCAGAGAAGGGAGAAACGGGCTGACTCATCAGCGCCCTCGTTCTCTCAGGAGGGGACCTCTACACGAGAGTGAGAGGGTTGTCTGAAGCTAAGTGACAAGCTAGATCCCCTAGGAAGGTGAAGGGGCTTTGGACAGCTCAGGAGGGGACCTCGACTCGGATGTCCTGGAAAACTTTAGCCCTCGTTGCCTCCTGTGCGCAGCGCTTCTAGCTGATCGCGGAGGGTCTGCATCTGTGGAGACCGTCTTAGGCCCTCCCTGCGCATGGTGACCCCAACTAAGTTCCAGATTGAGTTGTTCGCTAGAAGTCGAAAGGCGTGCATTGCCTCGTGGTCGTCTCCGATAGTCAGGGCCAGTTCCAGGAGGAAGGCTATGACCGGCCTTTCTTCCGTCAGGTTGGTTCGCAGCGGTCTGGACGGCCTGAACTTGGTGAGCTGTTCCTGATCTAGCTTGAGCATAGCCGCCAGGTGGGTGGAGACAACCTTGGGCGAGAGAGGAGGGCGTTGGGCATCGATGACTACCTTCCGCTGTTTGGCGTCCCATCTCATGTAGTTCCAGTAGAAGGCAGGGTTCTCGTCCGTGTGGTGTCGGCCTCGGGAGGCAAGTGCTCCTGGTAGAGAGATAAGTGCTGATTCCTTGTCCTGGTTCGTGCTGTCATAGGCGACGTGATCGAAGCCCTGGGCCCGAGTGTGCAGCTCGTGAAGGAGACCGATGAACAGGGCGTGGCGAACAGGCGTGCCAGGGGAGTCCTGGGGCTGGTCCGATTTCCACTGTTGCTGGATCCGTGCCAAGGAGGGAACCACACTGTTCGCCTGGTGCACCGTGGCGTAGAAGATCCATCCATGATGGTATCGCAAAGCTGTCAATTCATCCTCGTGATTCAGCAGGGCCAAGATGATGCTAGCCAAGAGGTCAGCGGTTGGTTTGACCTCCTGCTTTGATTGCTGCGGACCGTTGCGCGAGGCCCTTGGTCTGGAGCCATTACGACGACCAGTCCTCTTGGGCCTCCTGGATGGTGAGGGCAATCGAGTCGGCGGCATTTCCTCGTCCTGCTCCAGATCCTTCTGCTGACGGCGCTGTTTGGGAGGCCTGTCCCTGTCGTGAGCAGGAACCAGTTCTCTGGACGTTGAACGTTCGTCAGGGCCAAATGCCCGGGCAGCCATGGATGAAGCGGCAAGATGGGGGAGGTTCTTAAAGAGCACGTGGCATAGTGCGGGGTTGTTCAGCAGCTCCTGCTGGGCTTGCTCCATAGCGCTTAGGGAGGACGCGCATGGTAGCACAAGTAAAACGCTGCCCGCTTACCTTCAGGAGGGGACCTCACACGAAGGTGAATGGGACTTCAACTTAAGCGTTGGAGGAGCATAAGGTAAGCTCCTGACCCGATCTGTGCACGTTCCTCGCTCGTAGGCGAGAAGCCTGGGCTGGAGTCATCCCCTACCTGCAGAGAAGGAAGCAAGGTGAAGGATCTGTAATGACCTGAGGTGGCTTCCTGCCCTATGTGAAAGAGTCCCGAGACGGATCTGTAGCGAACAAAGGATTGAGAGTGAGGCCCGGTCCATGCAGGCAGCTGTATTTCGTCCTGCAAGCCCGTGAGTCTCCAGTGTTGCTTCTCTCCGGCATTTGTGAACCTTGGCAGAGACACAAAGATATAAGGAGGTGTATACAGCAGTGCCGCCTTCGAGTCATGTGGAGAGTGCCACTCGTGCACAAAAAAGGACAGTGAATAGGCTAAGATGGGCGCTGCCTGGGAGTCAGGCTGGGACAGCCTGGTCGGGTCTGTGCCTTCCGGGAAGGTTAGTAGAAGGGGGGAGAAGCCGGTTGAGTCGGGTATGTCAGCATCATAGACTCTCTTCCAGGGGGTGCCTTGTAAGGAGCCATGGTGGTTAGCCAACAAAAACGTCAAGTACTCGAGTGCATCGCTTTGCCTATTAGCAAGCCTCCAGTCAGGATGACAATGCGGGAGCGATTCTAGTGCAAGAATAGAGACTGGGTGCGAGGCCCTTGCTCGAAGTTCCCTCTGGAGAGGCTGAAGGTTCGACCAGTCCACTGAGGGTTCTTCCCTCAGAGCGCTAATCATCTGCAAGACTGAAATGGCGTAGCACAAGTTATGAGGATTAATCAACTGTGGCATAGGCTGAGCTGCAGGAGGCGGTGGCGGAGGAGAGGCATCCAGGTCTGTCGGTGCTGGCTGAGGAGGTCCTGCGCCCGGCTGTGCAGCCTGGGAGGCACTCCCTGGGCGAAACCATCTCTGAAGCTGGCTTTGCTTAGACCTGGGATTGGGAGCCTGCAGGGTCCGCTGTTGGAACGTCGTTGGTTGGGGGGTAGCCTGTGTGGAAGATTCGTGTTGGTGTGATGTTGTCGTGTTCAGCCTGGGGGTAGGGACCGCAGAAGGAGATGCGCCAGCCCCAGAGGTGGGGGGCGAGAGATGTGAGAGTTGAGTGTGTTGGAGGGACGAGTGCATTCTGGAGAGAGGGGCGTCAGGGTGCAGAAAGAAGAAGAGTTGTAATTGCTGAATGACCGGGCACTGCTTCGTATGTCGGGGGGCGCTCTCCACTTTCACTCCACAGGCAGGACAGGGGGACAGGCGGGTCAGCACATACATCTTAGAGGTGTTATTCCCCGCAGAGGCCTTATAAGAGTCCCATTCTGCCCCGTGTTTTTTTGTGAGGTGGAAGGCTATTTTTGTCGTGGAGGCTATCCACGAGTCACAGAGCAGACAGGTCCTGGTGAGTTGCTGGCCAAGGTGGCCGGTGAGGAGCTCGAGGAAGGTCTGGGTTCCGGCCTGTTGCAGCAGTTCGGTGCGCATGCGCGAGATGAGCGGCACTGTGTCTATCTGCAAGGTAAGTTGGACCGAGGGCGCGGCAGTAACACGGCAGTCTGACGAGGGCACGAGCTCCTGGCTGGAGGAGACCTCACTCGCCTTGGGAGGAGCTTCGTCAGCCTGAGTGGCCGCCTCAGGTCTAGAAAGCTTGAAGCCAGCCTGTCGGCAGACTCTGCGCTCAACGTGTTGTTGTAGATTATGCCAGTTTTTAAATTTCGCCTGGCAGTTTGAGCATTGAGGCAGGCCTCCCACGGAGTGCTTTAGGCGTGAGAATTCAAGGGGTGGCGGAACAGGAGCCGGATGCTTGACTGTCCGGTGTGTTCTCATGCCCGCCGCAGTGCGAAATACCTTGCCACAACATGTGTGCATGGGCACGTCCGGAGAAGGGTCATTGTCGACCTCCTTGAGCAGCTTGCTGTAAGAGGCTACAATTTCCTCCGCCGTTTGCAGGGTGGAGGGAATGGTTAGGATATCCTCACTTGGCCAGGCGCCGGACTGGGTGAGGAGCGAAGAACTCGTGTTGGCCAGCATGGATGTTGAGCAGGAGGTGACCTCACTCGCTGGTGCTGCATGCCGGCGCTTGCGAAGGGAGTCTAGGCGCTGGGCTGAGCGATCATGAAGCTGCTGAATGGGAGAGATGAGTTTAAGACGTGCAAAGAGCGCTGCTGTAGTTTCACGAGTTTTATGCACAGGGTTGTGTGTTACAGCTCGCACCTGTCTGGCATGCCATGAACGGAGTGCCCGTGCCCGCCTTCCTGAGAGACCGACGGATTCAAGTCCAAAAGTGGCCGTAGACCAGACGGTGGCTCTCCAGACAAGCAGCCTAGATGCGGTTTTTGTTCTGCGCTTATTGTGAATGAATTTGCGCACAGTCTGTTTTTTCTTCGCCGCTCTCTCTTGTCTTAAGGAATAAGTAAGATCTTCCGGGTTTGAGTAGCTGACCATAACCCCTAGATACTTGAAGGAGTCTACCAGCTCGAAGGAAGGAAGGGAGGGGAGAGGGGGAAGAACAGAGGAAGTCGAGAGCAGAATTGGCCGTCTTGGTTGCTCTGGGGCATCTATGTTCCAGACCGTAACCTTCCGGCCTGAGCGGAGCTCCTGTGACTTGAAGAGCTTCTTGGCATGCTGTGCGTGGCGACCTGCTAGTTTGACCATGATGTTGCACTTGGCATAATTTACTTCTAGTCCGGCTTCTTGCAGGTAATGCAGTAACAATCTGACCATGTCATGAGCCGCGTAGAGATCGGACCAGTTGTGGATGTCACGGTGAATGACGAGGTCATCCGCAAAGCCTGTGAGGAACTGCTGTATGGGAGGGAACCCTATGTGGGTAGCCATAAGCCGGAACGCCTCCGTGATGACCAGGGAGAAGAGAGAGGGGGCTAGTTTGCAGCCTTGCTTTATACCTCTTGTTGAGGTGACTGTGTCCTGGCTTCTTCCATAGCGCAAGTTATACTGGGCTTCCCTATGAAGGGACGCAACCAGCTCAACGTCTTCGGGTGAGGCCCCGTAAGTTATTAGTGAGCGCAAGAGAGCCTCTCTACTTGTTTTGTCAAAAGCTTGAGAGAGGTCTAGTGAGAAGGTGAAGCCTCCAATCAGATCTGGCTTACCCTTCTTGCGCTTGGGAGTGCAGAACCTGTCCGGTGCTCGGGATCGAAGCATGGCTCGGACACGCCTTGCGTGGCCAATTACCCGGAGTTGGGCGTCGGCGATACCGCGGCCTGGAATATAGGCAAATTGAGGGGAGGCAAAGTGGGCCTTCTTAAAGAGGGGGTCGAGCCGTCTCCTAGCCTCAGAGGCTATGCCCTTGCCATCTGGCCTAATGATGCCTAGCGGTCGCAAGTTCTCCGGCTTAGAGGCAGGTTTAGAGGGCTTGGGTAGAGGCAGGTTTAGAGGGCTTGGGTATGAAGCTAAGGTCTGCTGATTTGGCCGTAATAGGCAGCGAGGGTGGCTCGGCTTGATTCAGTGGTGCTGTGTTATGCCGAGGTTCGCTCTTCCCTTGGCAGGAGGTGACCTCGCACGCCGGATGGGTCAGAGCGGGAGGCAGAGGCACCGCTTCAAGATAGTCGCAGTAATTATCGGCCACTGTTGAGGCACAAAGGCGGTACATGGATGCTGGGGCAGATCCTTGCGGTACTGCCTTTTCCGGCTTTATAGAGGCTATGCCTTTTGCCAGACTGCTTTTGTCCAGCTTGGGCAAGGCTTGGCCTACGCCACTGGCTAGGGGGGGATGCGAGGAGAAGATTGAAAGACTATGTCTCTTTAGCTCTGCTAGCCCCTCGGACTCAGTTAGGATACGGCCGCATGGCGATCTGAGGCAGACTCTAGGTGCAGGAGACCAGGGAGCTACATGTTTTAAAGAGCGATATGCCGCATGTGGATCTCGTTTGACCTTCTCAGAAATCTCTGTCAGAGTGCGATGAGTCCTTTCTCGGGCCTGATTTTTTATCTGGAGGGCATGTGTCTTGGCTGCCTCGTCTAGTGAGCGCTGAGCCTGTTTGAGGTGCTCGGTGCGAGCCATCTTATTTATGACGTCATCCTCACGTCTTAGGTTCCTTAGTGCAGTCTGCCGATTGTTATGAAGCCGCCACAGAGGTTGTGCTGTCGGAGCTGCGTCTGAGGTGCCTGCTCCTGGGTCCCTCGGTTGGAAGTTCTTGGCATGTTCGAGAAGAAGCTCGTTGACCTCATCAGGGTGAAGAGGCTCGCCATTCTTCTGCGCTCGGAGTTTATCAACGTCCTGTGCAACTTGGTCTCGCAGGGTTTTAGCCAGAGGAGTATTTTGTCTAACATGTTGAGCCAGTAGGGACTTTTGTTTAGAAGGGACTACTGGCTGAGTTTTGGTCGAGAACGGTTGTCTCCAGACCTTCTTGAGCGGTACTGCCGTCCGGAGTGGCGTGTGTTTGCCGCCTTTACGCCATGCTCCCAGCTTAAAGTCCTTGAGGACACACACTTTGCGGGCTAGCTGAGCAGCATAGAATTTGGATGTCAAGATAAAATCTATCTGAGAGCTGCCCTGTGGCGAGGTGAAGGTGTTTGCCTTACGCCCTTGCCATGTGTTAAGCGCAACTAGAGAGTTTCGCTGAAGAAACTTCTGGAACTGCTTCTGAACCGGTTTGTGCTTAGAAGACCCTGCCGGTACCACTCCCCCTACATAGGGGGGATTAGGTTTTAGGGACGAGTTGAAGTCGCCCGCCAGTACCGGAACAGTGCGCTGTGATAGGTTGGAGAGGGACTTGCCTAGGGAGGAGAGAACTTTGCTCTGGGTGGCATAGTGGTCTTGCTCCGTCATGCCCCGCTGCTTAGTGTACTGATAGCAGTTGAGCAGGAGCACTGGGTGACCTCGGACTTCGCAGTGAACCTCGTGAGCACGGCCTGGGTGTAGATCCTGCCAGCGCAGTGTTGCAGAGTCTATGCTAGGCGATAGTAGAGTGAGAACACCCGCTGAGCGCCGGTGCTTAGGCTGTCCGGGCAACTGGGGTGTTTGAGCGGGAGGGGACCTCACGAGCTCTTCATCCGGTAGACCGCCTGAAACAGCTGTCCAGCCATGCACTTGAAATTGGGATGAGGTAGTCCAGTGGGTTTCCTGGATAAAGATAACATCAAGGTCCTGCTGATGTTGCAGCCACTCCTTGAACTCTGCCCACAATTGCTGGCTTAATCCACCTGCATTCCATGAGAAAACTCGCAGTGGTTTGGCGTCGCGACCTCCTCTGGGGTGACGCCTGCGCGGTTGCCTAAGAGGAAGCTGCGGTGCAAATTGAGCATGCATGTTTTCCTTAGTTTCCTGGCTTGCACTAGGTGCAGCCGTGCCTACGCTTGCCTGTGCCTCTTAGAGGCAAATTTGTCCTTCGATATGGTACTGCGCAACCGTCCCTTAAGGCTCGGTGACAGGCCCGACGATAGGAGTGTTTCCGAATTGAACCCTCTGCCATCCGCTTGTTTCGACTGAAGTGCCGAAGCACGATCAGACTCCCCTCGTCCTGCGGAAAGACGAGAACCCTCACACTTAGGAGTGAAAGATGCAGTCTAAGACGATCTAAGTTCTCCCCCCGGAATTGGGACCGGGCCAGCTCGTGGATATGCTGTCTGCGGCAGAATCTCAAAATGCTTGGGGCTAAAGCCTCCAAGTGACCATCAGCTGGCAAAAGCTAGAGAGCCTTGAGATGTTAAGAGGGCCCCGAAAGACTGTTAAAGAGATGAAGTTCGGGGCCTTGGCCGGTTCGACAGCTACCATGCGCGGGCGGCTTGAGCTGGTAGTGCTTAACAGCAGCAACAGCAGCAACAGCAGCAACAGCAGCAACAGCAGCAACAGCAGCAACAGCAGCAACAGCACCAACAGCACCAACAGCACCAACAGCACCAACAGCACCAACAGCACCAACAGCACCAACACCAACACCACCACAACCACAACCCGTTACTACTTCCTACGTTCTCCTTACTACTTACTACTTACCACTTACCACTTACTACGTACTACTTACTACTTACTACTTACTACTTGCTACTTGCTACTTGCTGCTTGCTACGTGCTACTTGCTACCTGCTACCTGCTACTTACTACTTACGACTTACGACTACTCGTATCATCGTAGTAGTTGTCATAGTAGTTGTCCTAGTCATGTGCTTGCATGTGTGAGGCGTCCTGACCGAGCTACAGAGCACTGGAGCATCAGAACACTTTTTACAAGGGTTCCTTACGGGCCTAGGGCTCCCAGTCCTCCCCCGAAACCAAACCTTGAGCGTATTAACTCTTACGCCAATAGTATGTGCACTTGCGATGTAGTAGAGACCATAGAAACAACTGCTGGTGAGCTTGCGCTCTTCAGTTTTCTCCAGTGATGTTCGCAAGCTCACCTTTTTCATGAAAATGTTTAACGGGCCAATAAGCATAGAATTTGTGAAGGCCCGTGCTATCATTGCATTCGCGGTTATTGTGCTATTAATGTTGTTCCCGCGTGAAATGGTGTTTAAAAGAGCTTATTAATGCCCCCTAAACCGAAAACAATTGGGGCATTTTTCGCTGGCTCATTCATTCGCATAATACTGTATTTTGCGCGGTTATCTTGTCTGTGCAGATAGTGATGGTGATAGTTATAGTGAGAGTGCTAGTGATAATGACAGTGATACCGCTAGTAATAAGGTTGTTTTGTAAATGAAACAAGAAGCATTCAGATAACATTATTTTCTTTCGCTCCCCTTCTTCTAGGGGAGGCTCAGCCCAAGAAGCCAAGGAGCCAGGAAGCCAGGAAGCCCAGAAACCAGGAAGCCAAGAAGCCAAAAGCCAGGAAGCCAAGAACCCATGCGAACCGGGAAGCCACAGAAACCTTGCCGTCTCCACAAACAAGGAAGGCTTACTGGTCAAATCCTGGTTGAAACCTTTCTTGGTTTCTGTATTTCTTCTAAGGCAATATGCTGGCACAGTTGCCCGGCCTGAGCTTCCCTGGCCTGCATATTTCGGCAACTGGTACAGTTGCCCGCCTAAACCTCCCTGGTCTGCTTGTTGCGGCTGTTTGCCTGAAACTCCATGGCCTGCTTGTTGAGGCAACATTTTCGGTTCAGCCCGTCTGAGCCCCTTTGGTTTTAGAATGTTGTACTGCCTGAAAGCTGTACTGCCTGCTGTATTGAGCACGTCGCTTCACGTGGTGCGCACTTGTTCCTTAACATGCGCGCAACATGAGCCCGCCAGCTGCCGAAGAAAAGAAGACGACAGAGGAAACACATGCTAGTTTGGACTGCTGGCCACAGAGGCGCGATCGGACATGCGTGTGGGATGGAACATTTCGCCAGACAGCTCTGAGCCCGGTGCCACAGGAGCATTGGTCGGATCACTGGATACAGCAGCCTTTCCAAACTGCCAACAGCTTGCACAAGACAGTCGCGCAGTAGAGTCTTGAAGAAAAATACCCGGCGATGCATGCGATTTGCAAGTTCTGAGGCACCAGGAAGGCAGCAGGGAGACGATAAACCATGACGGCATGTTGGGGCCTTGGTGTTGCCGCCACTGGACACAGATCTTCTGCCGCTGACGCATGCTGTGTCTGCTGTGTAAATCTGTGTGATGCACAATTGGGCTCCGGGTCGATCCACGTCTTGACGAGGAGAAAGCAACTGGATCGCCATACCACATTACACACACAGAAAGAATCTGACGGATCGTGCCCTGCCGATTGCCTCAACGTCTTGAAGGACCAGATCTCAAAGCCGCCAAGCCTGCGCCATGTTCTAAGGCTAAGGCTGCTTAGGCAACAAGGCCTGACACACGCTGAGTGAGAAGCCACAGCGTCAGGGTGCAAAGCATCATTCCCAGATAGGTGGCCTTCACATCAAGCTGGAGCTTTGCGTCTGCGCCGACATGAAGAATATGAAGAGTTGATTTTTGAGCAAGGCGGGGGCCAGCAAGCAGCGGAAAGCGCGCCGCGCAAAAAACGCCATCATTGACCCAAACGACGATTCAATGTCCTGCACAGCTCACATACGCTTTTTCAAGCTCTGGGAACGATGGGGGTCATCCTTGCTGTGGTACACATAGTGCGTCATAAAGCCGGACAGGAGCATGAAGAATTCCACGCAAACCTTGGACTCAACTCGATGTGCCTCCTGCAAAGCCGGCCAGTTTTGACAGTCCGGGCCAAGGTTCAGACGTCCACGCCTGAGCTTATGGATGTCCCGAATCCGATTCTACACCATTGAATGCCAGACTATACTGCACCTGCACAGTGCGAACCGTGCACATGCCAAGCATCGAACGCACCAGCATCTTGTCCAGTAGCCACGAAGGCTCTCTTGGGGCCATGTGGTGGCACCTGCCATGCGCCCCTGCTGAAGCAAGGGGGGTATGAGGACGATGGCAGACGCGTCTCCGAGTGCGGCGCACGATCCACAAAGCAAACATCGTGCGGGCTCCATCAAAATGAAGCCTTGCCACTGTCACAGGTGTGAACAATCTTGCTGCGAGAACCTTCCTGTGACCACACTGAGAAAGCTCAGCCGACTCTCGGCGAGCGGCAGCCTTTCTGCCTTGGCAAGAGGATAGGCTATGTGCTAATGCAGTCAGCGAAACAACACGTGCCGCGTGAACACCCACATTTTTGAAGCAAGGACTGGCACCAGCGATTCTTAACTCTCACGGAAGCAGGTTTGTATCCAAACTTGGAAATACTGCTCGAATCTGCAGCCGAGCAGAAAACAACCATCTCCACTGAGCCCAGGCTAAGTAAGCCCAGGCTAAGCACGTCTGAGATCTGCGAGCCCGGCCTGGTCATTGATCGTCATTAAGGCCTCTCCCAGAAGACCACAGCTTGAACACCAAGTCAAACATGTTGTTAAAAACATGTTTAAAAGACTTTAAGACTCCCTGTCTTCCCCGCTCTTCCACTCCATGCTACAAGTAGGATGTGTCCCGTTCGCCTCTGTGCAAGTCGGCTTGGGTCTGGAGCTCGTCGGGCTGATCGCCCGTTGCAAAGCTCGTTGTCCCACATCTTGTTTGATTAAGCAGCATAGGCTCGAAATGGCTGTCTTGAAATATTCCTAACTTCCTAACTAATGGCAATCGTGCTACAATGTCGCCTTTTGCTGCAGTGTCCTAGGTGCTGAGGCTAGCCGCCGCGAAAAGCGACCGAGTTGTCTGCAGCTGAATGGCACTGCAAAAAAATGTGTAGCTCCGGTGACGCATGCAAAACTTGGGAATGTCCTTCTCATTTCAACTCGTTTCAGCTTGCAAGGGTCGGCAGGGAAAGCACAAGCAGGCAAAAACCGACATTGCCCTCACATCTGACGGCAACAGCTGCTGCATGGCGAACATTTGGCCCACGTAGCAGCAAAATGCACTGGGCCTCACCACCCACAAACCTCAGCCAGCGGAAGAGGACAAACGAGCTGACAAGGCAGCGTGGCCGATCGTGCCATCACAACTCAGTATACGTCACACTTAAGCTGAGCTAGACCAATCCAGCCGAGCATCGTAGTAGTTCCTTTGGTGTCAGTCAAGAGAAGTTCTTCAAGGTTTGCTGACGTGATGCATTCATAGTAGCAACCGTGAAAGAACTGCAAAAGGCTCAGGCATGTTGACAGAGCACCGAGTAAAGAACTATCAAGGGCATCCATTGTTGCCAAGTTACTTGAAGAACTTCCCTCGCAGGAGCCATGTCTTGTCCAAAAGATGGCTGAAGACAGGATCGAGCACACGAGCAGCCCCATCCTGTGGCATGTTGCGAAGAGGGGGGGTGGGAGGTTGACTGGGGGGAGGGGGAGAGGGAGAATCGCGGCGGGGAGAACGGGAGGGAGCTGGCTTCAAACTGAAGATCTGAGGGTCAACCTAACACCTCAAGTAGGCAGTTTTGCATTGTCTTCGAACGAAGTAGCAAAAACGCCTTGCAGAAGAGAGATCACAAACCTTTGACCAAGACAAGAATTATCACTACTACCACCACCACCACCACGACTACTAACTACTACTGCTACTGCTGCTACTTCTACTGCTACTACTGCTACGACTGCTAAAACTGCTACTACTGCTACTTCTGCGACTACTGCTACTGCTGCTACTGCTGCTAGTGCTGCTACTGCTGCTACTGGTGCTATTGCTGCTACTGCTGCTATCTGCTGCTACTGCTGCTACTACTGCTACTACTGCTACTGCTGCTACTGCTGCTACTACTGCTACTACTGCTACTGCCACTACTGCTGCTGCTACTACTACTACTACTACTACTACTACTACTACTACTACTACTACTACTACTACTACTACTACTACTACTACTACTACTGCTCCTACTACTGCTCCTAGTACTGCTCCTACTGCTCCTACTGCTCCTGCTCCTGCTCCTGCTCCTTTTCCTGCGGCGACGACGACGACTACTACTAAGAGTCTTGCATGTCAGGATCACTTTCTCCGTCGCCTTGCGGTTCGGAGCAGACAAGAAACAATGCACCTCCAATCATTTCTCCGTCACACAGGCCATGAAACATTTATCTGGCCCATGCCTCCGAAGACATGTCTCTCTCAATGGCTCCCACGCTGGCCCACCTTCCCCCTCCCCCCGTTTCGGTACTGACCGGACACTGTTCTACAAAATTTATATGCTTTCACTTTTGATTCAGAAAATATTTGCGAACTTCGTGACTCCGCAGTATGTCGAATCCAGTAACTTGTCGTCCCTGGCAGGTCGAAACATTCATCCGGCCCCCACGCTGCCCCGTAGCACTGGCAGGACTGTTAGCTTTCGCCGCACCCGTCCATCATTTTGGAATTCGAGAAGCTACCGCATACACAGCACAACCACATACAAGCGCTGAGCACTGATTTGGGACGTCCTCTTCATCCAGCGGTGGCCCAACCCAAGTTTCATGGCTGGCAGCAACGGCACCAACTCCACCCGGCGCCATATCTGTCACCCAGCCGGTGTCCACCTCGGTCGCAAAGCGAGTCAAATCCTTCGATCCCGATAGAGATGTTTGCTTCGCCTGCGCTTCACTCGGCTGCTGGCGCAATTCATCAAAATCCGACGACGAAACATGTCCTAGCAGCAAGGCAGAGACACGACTCTTGCTGAGCTGTGCTTCTACCTGTCTTATGAATCCACTTTCACGCAGCCATTCGGCCTTGCAGGCGGTGTGCGTCATCATGTTCAAAGCCGCTTTGGCCATATTCGTATGTGGATGGCCTGGGCTTTTGTTCTTGACGGAAAACTTCCCCTCCAGAGCACCTGAACGCATCAGAGATTAGCCATGCCGTCTCTGTGCAGTATCAGTAGAAAGACCCAGTGTGGTTCAGTATGGCTCAGTGGTCACACGTGTCACACAGGCGCGGCGCTGACGTTGACAATGTGGCCGTATGGTTCGGACTCATCTTTCGGAGCCAAAGCCTCAACTGTAGAACAATGATGAACAATGCAGAAAACATCAGAAAACCTGCCAAGAGATCACGTAGAATCAGGAAACCCACCGTCTGCCAGGCGACTTCGGCCAACTTGCTGCATAGGATGAACGGGGCCGCGGTGTTCGCAGCCAGCGTTTGCAGAAGCTCCAACGTGTCAATCTCAGGCCACTGAAGTTTTTTCAAGTGTCTCTCGCTTCGCTGGAAAGCAGAAAAGGGTAACAAAGGCAACCGCCGCCCAATGAGTCCAAGACGCATCCTCTATGCGTCTGGACCTACATGACAATCTTGGAACGACAAATGTTTACTTCCGGGTCGAGCAAGATGTCGTGTCAGTATGTGCCAGTGCTTGATGGTTCTGTCTTCAGTTTCAGCCAGGACTCCAGCTGTTCTGGGCGGAGAGATCCAGCGGCTGCCTGGACTCATCAAGCTGCCCTTTCGGGAAATCCTGTGCAAGTGCAGGCCAAAGCTGGTGAACGGAGAGAAGCTGAAGGCTCTAATGTCGCACAACTTGCTGCTCTATTTCCGAGAGTTGCCACGTCCGCCTCCAAAGCAGCAGCCTGCTTCCACATAGCCTCGGCTTACCACACATATGATATGAGATGATGTGAACACATAGTGGCTTAAGTCTCATGTACCAAGCCGAAGGAAGACCTTTGCCACTACATGTCAACCATCGCCGTGCCATGCGGCATTTGCATCTGGAACTGAAACCACTTCCGATCGCTGACCGATTGAAGCAGGAAGGGCCAGCTCGGTCAATTGGGCAGGCTGTCGAATTGCCTGAGCAAACCAACAGCAAAGGGCCCAGGGGTAGGCCCTAGGCAAATGGGCGCAGGCCTACCTGGCCCTTGCCTACATGCAAACTCCTGCGGCTCCATTATTGCACAGCTTCGCGATGCTTCACGGGTGGCGTGTGGGACACTCAGGAAGGTCTCCGATCTCTGAGTCCAGGGACTGCCAACCCGTGGATGAGCTCGGCCTCGCTCTCCACAGAAGCCGTGAATACTGTGAATGTACAAACTCCGCAAGATGGAAATTGGCACCGAGATCGGAAATACATGGAAATACTGAGGTGCCGGCAGCTTTGCCCTCCAATTCCTCCATGCGAGCATTCCAACCATCCCGCCGAGTCAAAGTTTGCGCTGCATTGTTGATGAGAACCTGAAAGGTTGAGCTGCTCCACGCGCCCTGCTCCCCCTTCCCACTGGGCAAGGTCGGCCCTGGTTTGCAACGCACATGATCGGGTTTCTCGAAAGACACATCGGCCTTGGGACAAAACAATGTAAAATTTGTCGAATGGCAGGCGCCGCGGCTTTTGCTTCAAGCAGCATTGCCATATATTGCAGTTCAATGCCAAAAATTGCAGTTCAATCACCATCCTGGTAATTTATAGATCCACACCATCCTGGTCTAGTCCAATTCTTTTCAGAAGCCGTTGCGGCTCCTGCTCACACATGGGGTTGATAGAAGAGAGGCAGGATGAAATGAGGCAGAATGAGCAGAGTAGAATTGAACACGTGCAGTTCTAACCACAACTAGGCGCAAGGTACACGATCAAAGTAAAGTCTGATACCCCATTCCACTTGAGTCTGCAGCCCGGTCACAGAACACGTGGCCTGATATGACAAGGGTACCGAAGGAGGCGATTTGAGGCGACCAATAACAATAGTAGCTTGCCAAACAACACTCTGAACTTAGACAAACTATATAGACACGCAGCATGCTGCGCTGAACTTGCTGAACTTGTCTCCTCATCGACTCGCTGAGCTTAGTTAGTTTTCAGAGCGCTACTGTTCGTGGCTGTCCACCACAGGGAATTTTCAAAGCCGTGCGGCGCTGCCTGGCCGATATAATCAGCAAAAAACGCCTTCGGCGAACAAAGCCTCTCCGCATGGCGAAGCCAACATGATGGCACCTACCAGCCCGGGGCATCCCACCCTTTGGGAAAAACCGGCAGTTCCCGAGTGGAACCAAGATTCTTCTCTTCGCCTATAATGGCTGTCTTGTTTGTGTTTCCTCAGGATACACAGCAAGGATTCTGCATTTTGATCTGCTGTGAGAGGCCTGGATGCCAACTGTTTGAGACCGCAGGCCCAAAAGTCCCAAAAGGGCTGATGCCTTGGACACCCCACTGGACCCAGCTCTTGGAAGGCGCGATGGCAATAGACAGGCGACGAGCACATGCGGATGTGGGAGAAGCTTGTGGAGGGGGTTCTCTTCTTGGGCAGCATTGGATGGGCACGCACGAATTCCGACCTGCCGCAGCACTCATCACACAGGTGCACCAACATATCGCGAGGGAATCTATCTGTCCTTTCTTGGGGATTGTGGTGGGATCAACTTCTTTCCGCACGTGGTGTGGGCTTGGGTTCGGCTGGGCGGTTAGATCTGGCTGCTTCTTTCGTTCTCTTTGGATCTATTTCGGTTTGGCGGTCTCGCGATTTCTGCTGTGTGCCGCTTCTCGCCTTGGGTGTTCTCAGAGTGTTCTCCAGGCTTCCTGCCTCATAGCACGTAAGTTTGTCGCGTGTCGGGACCTGCAGGCCAAGGCGCATGGATGCGGGGAAAACGGCGCGAAAGCTGCTGGCAGAATCGCTCCACAAGCCGCATGTCGCAAAGCTCCAAAGGTCCGCATACCTGCGCTGCATGCAGCAATTCCCATCCTTTACCTGGAAAGCTCCATGTTTGGAAGCTGGACAAGCTGGGAAACTGTTGCTTCTGTATACTTCCGTCAATTGCGAATGTTGAGGTTCAAGATGGTTCGAGCTTCAGCAAAAAGCTGCGACCTCTAAGCGGTCCCGCCATTCATGGTAATCTGGCTGCTTGGAATATCGCAAAGCACCTCAGCCGAGCATAGCTGATTGCGTCTGATTGCTGCTCTTCATACGTCCAAATGTCCGCTAAATCTCAAGGCATTCAGACCAAGTTGCAATCGCACGGGAAGCGAGTGGTTGTGAGCACGAATGCTCCTGCTCGCAAGAGCTTTAGAACCTCAAAGGTCGTACTTCAAGAGACTTCAACAATCGTCGACAGCAGGCCACCATAGTTGTCTTGCTTTGTTGGCAGTTATCAGATGTTCATACCATGGAATCTGCGCCACCAGTATAGCGACCTGCTAGTCCTGTCGGCTCGTGCACTGGCAGTGCCAGTGAACTTCATTGCGTGCAATTAAGGAGCCGACTATTTGGAAACCAATGCGAACACGTCCGCCAGTGACCACCTCAAGCTTGACTAGTTTAGACCCTACCTTAAGAACCCAACAACTACTATTTGCAAGTTACCCACGAATCCTATAACCTGCGAAAAGTAGGTTTTGGGTTTTCCCAGCTGTGCAACCCAACAGCCCACAGACAAAGATCGTCAAGTTCCGTTCCGTTCCGAGGGCTCCGGGGTGGCAAATGGCCCCCCCTATTTAGACTTTTGGCTCCACGGCGAGGCTTAGTCAGGGTTGTCTATGCTTTGTGGGGCAGGCGGTTGGGTTTGGGGTTCAGGGTTTCTTTTGCCACCCGCCTAGCTGATCGGGTTCAGGGTTGAGGCGTGGGGTTTAGAAGTTAGGGAAACACTAAACCCTAAACCCTCTGTCTCTGAGGTACTCAGGAAAGCTGTCAGACGTGATCCCAGGGGCTGGGCCAGCATCACCACCCGACCCAGCTTCTACCCCAACTCCCCCAACCCTAAACCCAAAACCCAAAAACACTACCATAAGCCTCGCACAGCTCCAATGTAATTCCTTTCATGGGGGGTTAGTTGCAGGGGGTTGCAATACCCCCAATCTTGCCTTAAGGTTTACATGGCCTCAAAACTTTGTTTTAGGGGGGGAAAGCCCTAAAACCTAAACCCTGGGCGGGGGGGGGGGAAGGTAAAGGGCAGAGGGATGAGAGCTTCCACTTTCCAAAGTTTCCGGGCATACCGGGAACCAGGTGTCCTTAGGGCTTGGGGTTTAGGGTTTGGGGTTTGGACTCTCACAACTGGCGCAAGCGCAGCCAAGGATCCAGGTTCGCATGTCCAAGAGTACAGCGCTTTAGCTGTAGCAGCAAATTGAAACCGAGGCCCCTTTTCTCATCTTAGCAGACTCATTAACAGTATATACTTTTTTTGCCACCCGCCTAGCAAGGGTTTACAAGTTACAGCCCTATAAGACTTGGACTACTGCCACAAGCTGGATTATACAGAGCGAAGCAGCAGCATCAATCAAGCAGAAACATTGAGCATTGAATGACTCATTGAATGAAGAACACTCATGCTCATTCCGAGCTTTCTTGTGGCCAAAAGCATTTAATCGAGTGCAAGAACAGATGCGTGTTCTGTCACGCTCTAAGGTCACACAAAGACCCCCATGCACAGATGACTGCGTGTTTTGATTGACGGGAACAACGGAAACAGAGAAGGAGTAGAAAGACGTTATGCTGGCGCAAGGGCATGTTGCTCCTGTCCTGCCGGGTATCTGGCTGGGCCTGCTTGTTGTTTGTGGAGGTTTGTCTGAGGAGGCTTCTGCTGTCAAACGTGCGACAGACAAGGTGTGGGCTTGGGCAGCGCTACTTGGACACCTCTCATGCCATTGTTGATTGCCAACTTCCCAATACCCAACGACTCATTTCGTTTACTTCTACAGCCTGTGAAAACATCCTTCGACGACCGCCCAAACCTGGGGTTCGCACGCAAACCATGCCACGCATGTCGGCCGTCTGCTGTCGCTTCAGCCAGTTATGATCAGCACACCGCGGACACAGTTGATGATAAAAGTGATGATGGTCCAAATACTGGCCTGACAAGGGGCTGGTCGCGAACATTTGCACATATCCAATCCCGACATGCTGATATTCACTGCTACAAGTACGAAGGCCTCTGCACATGTTGCAGTTGGAATAGAGGCTATCCGTGGGGACGCCCAATATTCCTGACAATTTCAATTGCTTGGTACACATGCAAGCATTGTCATTCTCAAATGCTGCGTCTGCAGCATCCCAAGAATTCAGTTTTGAGAAAGCACCACGTTGATTCCCAAGTTATCGTCCAAGAGATTTTCCTAACTTTCATCTTCGCGTCCCACAGCTTCTCCCCCATCCTGCAAACACTTTTACTTGTATCCTGGGCGTGACATGCTGGCTTATAAGCAGCGAGTTGTGCTTCTCCTGCAACGTTGTGCGCATAATGCAGCACAATGTTGTCCAGAGTGAGTCCGGTCTGCTGACTGATCCGTCTTTGCATCCTGGAATAATGCAACCTCTCTGGTGTGTAAGCTTCGCTGCATCAAAGGATCTCTGCAACTCTTCCCGGGCCACGTCGGCTTTCGCGGCACTTGAAGCGTCCGGTCCATCACCACCATGACCTGATGGCATGATTTTCGACCAAAAGAAGAGCCTCTGTCAGAGAACTTCCCTCTCCAAACTTCAGTTGACTCGGTTTGCCCTTGTCCTTTCGTTGAGCCGAGGAGCGGTCGTCCCGGTCCTCCTGGTTCTCCCGGTTCTCCCCGTTGTTCTCCCCGTTCTCCTTCTTTGCCTCTGCCTCTCCTGCCTCTCGATCCTTGACGTTGAGGGATTTGAGGGCGTCCTCCAAGGCCAAGGCCTCCCCGTCCTGTTCGTCCTGTTCGTCTCTCAGAGGCAGGGCGCTCTCCGCCTTGATCGCCGCAAGGTCCGCCTTCCTACGCAGGTTCATCCCGCACGTCTCTGCCTCAGAAGCATCGTGTACTCAGAAACAACGCTCTCTCGTGCTTGTTAGCACTTAGACAGAGTGGTTGGTTGAGACCGTCGTGGCAGCACAACTCAGGTTTTAAGATTCTGCTGCCACACCCAGAAGAACACACGCTTGCTTGGATGTAGTTGGACGTAGTCATAGTGTTGCTTACAGAATGGCGTAGGGATTGAGGGTCCTCGAAAAGTTTCAATACCCCTACGAATCCAAATCCTTAGTGTCCCAGGTTGTTTCCCGAAATCTTGAAGACGCACAGTACTTAAACAACACGGAGCCTCGTTGCAATCCTCAAACTTGAAGATGCACCCTCCTCCAAGATCCCTTCAAGTAAAGACACTATGAGCAACATTGAGCAACTGCCAAGCCTTCAGGCGACGTTTCTCATGCTCATCCTTGACCACCCTATGAAGGCGTTCAAGCTTGACTGTCCTTGGAAGGGCACAGCAGTAAGCAGAACAAGGACTACGTGCTCCCCTTACCAGTTCGTACTCCTGGCTCCACGAAATATGCTGAGCGGGATGAAGAAACAGAGCTAGCGACAAGCTTGTCCATCACGGGATGCCAAGTGCGAACCTATCTGAGTAGCTGTGTCGGGAAACTGTCAGCAGCCCGATGTGGGAAGAAGCTCTTGCATTTGCGTAGGCTTGCGTATTAATTGAATGTGACGGTTGTCGCAGGTCCAGCTTCTACCAGGTAGCGAGAAAGTGAAGAGAAAAAGTGCGCGCTGGTGGGTTTCTCGGCGAGGCCGGCTACAGTATGCTGTGTACATCTGCGCATTGTACATACCCAAATTTCGGCATCTGAAGCCAGAATCTGGCAAAAACCATACCAACATAACAGACACCTCAGATCTTGCAAGACTATGGTAGTAGGTAGTAGTAGGTAGTAGTAGGTAGTAGTAGGTAGTAGTAGGTAGTAGTAGGTAGTAGTAGGTAGTAGTAGGTAGTAGTAGGTAGTAGTAGGTAGTAGTAGGTAGTAGTAGGTAGTAGGTAGTAGTAGGTAGTAGTAGGTAGTAGTAGGTAGTTGGTTGTAGTAGGTAGTAGTAAGTAGTACTAGGTAGTAATAGGTAGTAGGTAGGAGTAGGTAGTAGTAGGTAGTAGTAGGTAGTAGCAGGTAGTAGTAGGTAGTAGTAGGTAGTACTAGGTAGTAGTAGGTAGTAGTAGGTAGTAGTAGGTAGTAGTAGGTAGCAGTAGGTAGTAGCAGGTAGTAGTAGGTAGTAGTAAGTAGTCGGTAGTAGTAGGGAGTAGTAGGTAGTAGTCGGTAGTAGTAGGTGGTCAGGAAGTCGTAGGCAGTAGTAGGTGGTGGTAGTGGCGCCACTCACAACATGCCACAACACTGTGACCTCACAATGGTGACAGGCGTCATCTGGTGCACGTCCTCAGATGGCTTCCAATCAGTGCAGTAGTATCAGGGTGCAGCTGGAACCCAGCATCATGGGAACATGACTGTATTGCCAATCTGGGCGCCGATTTCTGCTTTAGGAAGTCCAGAACTTCTTCCGATCCAAACTTCTCTTTTAGGACAAGCCTCCGGAACCTGGGCAAAGAAAGCAACTCAGGACCGCTTGTTACATCTGCCAATGACACCCAAACTCAGCTGGACTGAGCGCAGCTGAGTTTACCACAGTGGCAATCCGGCCTTGCGGTGCTCTGCGGGTGTTCGCTGTGTACGTGCTCAGAAAACTCCCCAAACTAGTCCCCAAACTTGTCATTGTGGTAGGTAGCCGCGTGCGGCCTGTCGGACACTGTCAAATTCTGGTCGTGCCAGGTCCTGGGCCAGTCACGCAATCATGCCTTGGCATCCTGACTCCCATTATACCGAAACGTACCAGCAACAACCGCAACAGCTGCTGTGGACGCGGTGAAGATTCGGAAGGCGAAATCCGTTGTAGCACAGACGCACACCTGCAGTATTCAACATGCACGCTGCCAGCAAGCTTGGTTAAATGGGCCCGAAACCTCTCGATCTCCTCCACTGACGGACCATCATCTGCTGCTTGCCAATCCAGGTCATCCATTACAGAGCCCCCGCAGATGGCGGCACTTTGTCCATGGATGTCTGTTCAGTGTCGTCATCATACTTGTGCCGCAACCCTACTCATCACGTTATCAGGCCGTTTGTCGTGCCGGTATGTGCTCTTGGCAATGTCGAAAGAACATCGCATGGTAAACGCATGCCAAGCTGGGCCATGCGCGAGCACACGTCAGGACCGACATGCGCAAGGACTGCTCATGCATTACACTTTCAGGAACTCTGGCGGGTTCATTCAATGTAACCATGATAGGCTGCCACCGATTGCGCATGAGAATACCAGGTGGAAACATTTGGAGGCGCTTTGCTGTCACGATAGTGCGTCATGCACGCCCCGGACTAACTCGTCGAGTATAGGGTATGTCCTCACGTTCGCGGGCCGTACAACGACTGGCGGGCTAGACACAAGAAAAGCATAGAAAAGCTAGAGGCGCAACTTCGCATTCTCCTGTGTGACACAAGCTGCGTGAGGAAGCAAGCCGCCAGCTCCTCCTTGGGGTTGACGAAAAAGTATGTCGAGGCCTTGTTCCCCCGCTCTTTCATTTGCAACCTCTATACTTCTTGCTAGGAATATGTTGTGATTGCAGGACATGACCAGAACTTTCACTTGAATTTCACGAGAGCTGCAATCGTCTCCAGGAGCTCAGAACACTCAGATCGCAGCAAAACCCATCCAATGCCAGGTTCCGGCAGCTCGTGGAGGCAAAGCAACCTTGCAACCAGGCAAAGCTGAGGCGGGGATCAGAAAGAAACCAGGCGGGGGGAGGGGGACAGGGGGGCCCCGCACCGACATCATAAAAAAAAATAAATAAATACACATATATATATATATGTAGATACATATATATATATATATAACGAAGAGAGCACCCCAAGAAAAACCTATATAGTAACTGTTGTCAAGGGTTCTTTGGCTTGCTTTTTCCTATCGCGCACTATTAGCAAATTCATTTGCGGAGTGAACGTAACATCAACTAGTGATTGAACGAATGAAATGAGTGAAAGAACGCCCCTGAAAATATCTTTCATGTGTCCTACATTCGTTCAGGTCGTCCTTGCGATTGTATCATTAATGCGCCGTTTCAGTGGTAACACAAGAATATCTGGGTGAATATAATCAACGCACCCCTATCATCTTCTTTCTTTCGCTACTTCATAGATCACACACTCACCCCAAAGCCCCCACTTGGCTCGGGCTTTTTGGATTCACTTCTCTGTTGAGAATAGTTGAAAGAACATAAATATATATATATATATGTGTGTGTGTGTGTATACTTATACTAGATAATTACTTTCAAGATCTTACTATACAGTCTATGCATGCATGCATACATATATATATACACGTACATACTAGAAGGCAGCACCCATACACATACTTGAACCCCGGTAGGAGGCGACGAAAGCTCTAGTGTACGTCAAACGCAGATGAGCGCCGGCCCAAATTGCTCACTGAATGTTGCGTAACATGCTTGGCGGCCCCTAATTATCGATTTTCGAGGTTTTGCAAGCCCACAGATCCACATACACACATATGTATATATAGGGGGGTCGAATTAGTGTGGGCCCCTATCGCTTCGCGAGGAAAAGTGCCAAAACCCAGACCGCATGCAACATCAAGACAAGTCTTGATTTACGCAAGTTTTTGTTTCATGCTCATAATCCCCTTTCCTGCGACTTGCTGAACCTGGGTACCCCTCCCAACCCCGCCCAGCCCTCCCCCACAACACCCCCCTCCACCCCACCCCACGTTTTTCTTTCGCTGTTTCTTGTTTTACTACTCCCGCATTGCTGCCTGGTCTGTACATGAGCCTGCGTGCTACAACAGGGCTTCACACCCGTGATCTCCGGCTTTTTTTTGCCGCCCGCATAGCTGGGCTGGAAGGTCTGGCATATACGGCAGGTTTCTTATCATGGGGAGGAGGGCTGGAGGGCTGGAGGGCTGGAGGGCTGGAGGGCTGGAGGGCTGGAGGGCTGGAGGGCTGGAGGGCTGGAGGGCTGGAGGGCTGGAGGGCTGGAGGGGCTGGAGGGCTGGAGGGCTGGAGGGCTGGAGGGCTGGAGGGCTGGAGGGCTGGAGGGCTGGAGGGCTGGAGGGCTGGAGGGCTGGAGGGCTTGAGGGCTGGAGGGCTGGAAGGCTGGAGGGCTGGAGCTGGAGGGCGGGCTGGAGGGCGGGCTGGAGGGAGGGCTGGAGGGAGGGCTGGAGGGAGGGCTGGAGGGAGGGCTGGAGGGAGGGCTGGACAAAGGGCTGGATGGAGGGAGGGCTGGAGGGAGGGCTGGAGGGAGGGCTGGAGGGAGGGCTGGAGGGAGGGAGGGCTGGAGGGAGGGCGGGAGGGCTGGAGGGAGGGCTGGAGGGCTGGAGGGAGGGCTGGAGGGCTGGAGGGAGGGCTGGAGGGCTGGAGGGCTGGAGGGCTGGAGGGCTGGAGGGCTGGAGGGCTGGAGGGCTGGAGGGCTGGAGGGCTGGAGGGCTTAATCCTGGAGGGCTTAATCCTGGAGGGCTTAATCCTGGGAGGGCTGGAGGGCTGGAGGGCTTAGGGCTGGAGGGCTGGAGGGCTGGAGGGCTGGAGGGCTGGAGGGCTGGAGGGCTGGAGGGCTGGAGGGCTGGAGGGCTGGAGGGCTGGAGGGCTGGAGGGCTGGAGGGCTGGAGGGCTGGAGGGCTGGAGGGCTGGAGGGCTGGAGGGGCTGGAGGGCTGGAGGGCTGGAGGCTGGAGGGCTGGGGGGGAGGGCTGGAGGGCTGGAGGGCTGGAGGGCTGGAGGGCTGGAGGGCTGGAGGGCTGGAGGGCTGGAGGGCTGGAGGGCTGGAGGGCTGGAGGGCTGGAGGGCTGGAGGGCTGGAAGACCCTGAGCCAATCTCATATTTGTGATTACAACAAGAAATTTCCCAGGTCTAATCCAATCAACGCCCGTTTCTTGCTGAATGTATTCACAGTAGGAAGGCTTAGGAAGGCATGGAGGGAGGGTACAGAGAGGCTTCCCCTAGCATCCACCCCACGCTCGAACCTCGAAAGCAAAATCTTGCAAAACCCTTTCTCAAGCCAACGTTGCCCACCAACTGGGCGCAAACAAAGCATAAAAGACGTGGTGTGCAACCGGTACCTTTGTGGCGGTGTTCGCTGCCCAGGGACCCAATGGGGCGAGCACCAAAAAGCATGAACATCATGGCGAGCATCAAGAGCATCAGGGGCCAACCCAAGACCCCGTGGGGCGAGCATGGGAAAGACTCGGACCGCAGCCCGCAAAAGAAGCATGCAGAAAGCTTGCTAAATTACAACCCCCACACCATGCCAACTCGATTCCTCGCCGCAAGGATCGAAACAAGTGTTTTCATGCTCCGGCCTTTTCCGGATCACAGATGACCGACCTTCTTTGCTGGGTTCTGCACAGGTTCATCTTCGCAGCACGCTTGGGACGCTTGTGCAGGCACGTAAACTCTACGTAGACATGACCAGAATTTGTGCAGATCGCCAAGATGATCTGAGAAGTGGGCGCTCCCAGCGAGAATCTCTGCCCCGGAAAACTGTTGAAGGGACGGAGCGGCTTCTGCCTTATGGAACCGACTCACATCTCCCTCTCCCTCCTCTCTTCAGTCTCCTTTTGCCCATGCCTTGGAAGGCGATCTCCACGCACAGGGAACAGCCTCGCTCGAAAATAGTCAAACACAGCCACTTCCGGAACTTCCAGTCTGTTGCTGGTGCAGAACTTCTTGGACTGCACCAGCCTTCCCACCACACTTGGGGCGTCTAGAGCGAAGGGAGCCTGTGACAAAGGCAAATTGTCACAATCAATCAATGACTACGCCGGCAGAAAGCTGAGAGGTCCTGGAGCTCTGATGTCACTGGGCTGGCCAACGCGTTCAAGACAAACCTCAAAAACTTGACTCAAGCTCTAGAAAGTTGCTAAAACGTTGCAATCACGATACTCAAGCCAGCAGCTCATGTACCCCCTCCTGTCGCTTCTCATCGCTTCTTCATACAACAGAAGCCAAAATTAAGTCAACATACGCAACACAGTCTGGCGCGTTCAACACTCGTCTGCACGGCGGTACAAGCAAGTCGTCACGAAGTCTTAGGAACCCATTGCCTCAAAGATGCACACCTTCAGGAAAACCTGTATTTGGCCGCCAACACCAAGTTTGCTCAGTAGTTCATTAGATGGCTCGACCAGCTGGATGGCACCTCTTTGGGACACTTACTCGTTCGTAGCCTCCTAGCTTCTCGAGCTGCTGTTTCTCTGGTGTTGTTCTTGTTGACTTGCAGCTATTCCTGACACAACAAGGTAAAGCTGTTTGCATCTGGGGACGAATGAAGCGGGACCTGAATTCACGTGGGATTGCTGGGATGCTTGACGATGTCGGAGCGACTAATTCTCAAGTGGGCGATATTATACCCTGAAAAGGCGCATAGACACTATGAATATTTACTGTCCTTACTAAAGGTAAAACTTCGTACATTTCCTGTCATCCTTTGGGGTCGTTTGACAGTTTGACACCCATGGCTGTGCCCGGCTGGCATCGGATTGAAACTTTTCTTTTCGAGGCTTGGCCTCCACGATGCGGATCCTTCGGCAGGACTCGGCAGGACCGTTCCATTGCACAGGGCCATGGTGGGCCGTGGTGGGCTGTGGCGGGCCGTGGCAGGTTGTGGTGGGCATGGGAGCCTTGAGGAACCAGTTCTTCCATGATATTCTGCCTTTAAGGCTTTTCTCGAGATGCAAACCGGAAATGAGGAAAGAGTTTGTGCCGTTTTGCAGGACCAAGTACAGAGTTCTCCCGCAACTTCGCAGGTCAGGCAGGACTTCCCTATGCACCATGAAGCCCGCACTATGAGCATTAGCATGTGCAGCACCCAGAAGTGCACCCTGAACTGGATGTTGTCGTATGGCCAGCTGAATGGGTCGACTATCCACCCTGCTTTGACGCAGGACGCTGCTCGCGAGTTCGGGTTAAGACGGCACCATTATGGACTCCTAGGACATATTTTTGAGACTGGTCGACGTATGGTAAATCAAACCTAAATCGGGGCAGCTCACTCAAGATTCAGGATCCCGCGGACTGAGCACGGGATCCCGAGAAGCCTGAGGAAACAATCACAAGTCGCTCTCCAAACAACCTCCACTCATTGTAGATCAGGGCCGGGCATCTCTAGTAAGAACTTCTAAGAACCGCACCTGAAGCGGATTCAACAAGCCACAACTAGGCTTTCGCGAAGCTGGTATGGTCCCCCATTCTGAGATCACTGCAAAGTCAGCGCCTGTCCCTCACAACAGCAACAGACTCTGGCACCCCAATTCGGAACAAGCGCATGAAGTCTTACTGCTTCGCGCACCCACAAGTCCCGCATCAGGCTGGTACAGCTGAGAAGACCTGCAAGCATTGCCAAACAGATCTGCAGCGCAACATGCAGTCAGCTTGCATTTGTGTCGGCTCACGACCTGTTCCACAGCTTCAGCGGAGATGTCACCCCACTCCCAGCCGGCTTAAGATCATCAATCAGCGCACATCCACACCTCAGAGATCATCGATGCTCGCCTGTAGCTACAGAGCCACTGACTCAGGATATCTCAGGATCCCCCAGGCGTCCAACAAGCTGGCGAGCACAGAGCGCAGACGGAGCCTCCAGATCACCCAGTTCGCAGCAGTGTCGCTATGAAGGGCCCTCCCTATCCTCCCTACTCAATACCGTTCATACCCGCCTCCAGCGGTCCAAGCGCGATCCAGCCAAGCCATCTGCTACAGCTGGAAGAACCCAGGGATGATAGTCTGCAAACGGTGCTGGGTCGACACCCGAATCGTGCAAAAATCAGCAGTGGCAGCTGGCAAAGTAAGTCGGGGGGGAAGCGTCCTGCAGAAACACAATGCTCGGCCAGGGACTGGTCAATTGCAAACCCTGTGTCGATCATTCCAATGGGCTCAAAGATGTGCTTCTTCATGTACCTCCCGGCATCTCCCAGCAAATTTTCAATAATTTTCATAATGGACAGGTTTCCAGGGACCCAGAGGCACTCAGCGATGCTCATTCCAGAGACTTCCTCGACCATTCGAGCCACCAGCTGGCTGCCAGCGCCACCTCTGCAATGCGACAAGATGCCGCTGAATGCTCCATGGACAAACTCAAACAAGCAACCAGAGCATCGCGTTGAGCAACCTGCAGTAGTTGAAGTGCTTGCCCGGAACGAAAATGTGGGGCTGGACGCCTTCGTGGCATCTGCACTTGGCATACCCCTCACCAGGTCTGACCCGAGCGACATCGCACATGTTGGGACATGTGAACTATAGCGAGTTGAAGAGTTTTTCTCCTGATGCAAACGCGAATCGACCAGTATGAGGACCGAGAAGAAGTTGGAGTGCCCACCGTCACTGTCGGAGCACCCTCCGGAAGATCCCACACCCCCAGAGAATCCTGCAGAGTGTTGCTGGAGTGTTCATCTGCAGAGCTTCCCGAGGGGCTGCCCACCCTGCAGAGAACCGAAAGAGAGTGTCCATCCACGGATATCCCGACACCGCATCCCGCAGAGCACTGTATCCTGTATGCCTTTAGGGTGACGTTCGAAGTACATAATCTGCTGATCTGCTTTTGCTTATCTTCTAGTCTAGTCACGCAATGTCATCCACAACTGTTTTCCCCCGTCAAGGCAACCAGAAAGTATCGATGCACATGGCGCCCTTCCACCAAACCAACTAGTTGCATGTGACACGGACACAGGCATGTGGCTGAAGCAAATGGGAGTAGCAAATGCGTGGGAAACAGAGCAACACAATCACTGAACATGCACACAATAAACCCTGGCGCAGACATGCTCCATTATTTGTTTCCTTTCACGCTTCAGGAACTCAGAACCGTGAGCATGCAATAAAATGTAAAACCAGCTACGATGTTGAACATGGTGAAATGTAAGGTGGCAGCATAGGCAAGGAGCCTCGCTAAGCCCAAGCCCTTTCATGACAAAGCGCCATCGGGTGGAACCGAGCGGGGCCCGCAAACAAATCTCAAAGCAAGTGGCAAGCAAAGCGACTAAGCTGGCGAGGGGAGCCTCCCCCACCCCCCTCCCCTGAAATCAATGAACGCAACCCTGAATGGGGGTTTGGGCGCGGAGGCGAAGATTGGCAGAATTAAGGGGGAGGGGCGGTTGTCCCCCCCCCCCACCCGGCAACCCTTTAACTCATTGATTTTCATACCAGAAAATACGGGTTAGGGTCGCTTGTTGACCCACCTGAACACGAGAGAGAAAAGGTTGTAAACGACAGTTCTCGCAAGCTCCAAGGAGCCAGCGTTCGTGACTGTGCCAGCACATAACAAGCGAATTCCCGCGTTGCCAGCCCCTTACGATGGAACACTCTCTACGACGTGCGCTGACGCCAGCATCCCAACTCGGCACCGAGCTCTCACGCTGCACCTCATTTGCGCGATCATCCAAGCAAACGGCTACCGCACGCAACAAGGTCACAACAAGCATGACACCCTTCAAATCTCGGCAACCAGCCATTTCTTTCAAGGTCCGAGGCGGCTTTACGGCATTGCCTCATACTGCAGCAAGTGAAATACCCCCAAACACCCCAGCACATGCATGTGCATGTGCATGTGGATGTGCATGTGCATGTGCACAAACATCGGTCCATACGACGATGTCTTCATGCAGCAATAAACTGCAACTCTGCGATTAAACGATGGCCGTCGTTTGGGTTCCCAAGTGACGACGAGGGATGCGTGAGTACCGTCAATACGGAACATCACTGCGGCATGTCGCTGAAATAATCACTCTGCTTCATGGCACGCCTGACTATGTTAGCAATCCACGGCACAAGTCTCGTGCTGTCTTTGCTAAGAAGCCGAAGCCGAACAAGCCTTTCGAGAACCTCGCCAGACAAGATAAAAAGAAAAGTGTGAAGGTTTCTTTTCAGCCACACGCACTTCATTGAACCTCGTTGTGGGGTCTGGCTGGGCAGCATGACCGAACAAAAGTTTGGCTCTGAGACCCTTTCGTGAGTATAGGATCGAAGGCTAGGGCGGCGAAACCTCCCAAGTACCGTCCGTCAGAAAGCTACGTCAGCTTCTACGTGGCCCTGCAAAGATGTATTCCAGGTGCAACGGTGTCGAGGCTGAAGCTGCGTCGCTCTCGAAGCCTGCGCAGCTCTGCAGGACGCAGCCTCATTTCAATCTCATGTCACTTTCATGTCACTGTGGTGCAGCTGAACGTCGGTCGTGCAGGACAGTGATGGACAGTGCACTAAGCATGAGGGGAGCGCGAGCTCACTGGATGGACTGTCGGCAAAGCGTTCGAAAAGCCACCGGTGTGCGTCAAGCAATGCCTACAAAGTAGGACCGATAACTTTGCTGGGCATTCTCAAGAAGCTTACGCGTCTGCAGCCTCAGCCTAAGTGGTTCCGTGGAGGGACCTGTCAACAGCATGGCACCACAATCCGCCACTTCTTGAAAGCTCCCAAGCCTGACATGTCTCCAGGCAAATCCGCTGGCCATTCTGGGACCAAAGAGCTAATCTTGGATCGCAAGTTGCCATGGGCCGCACATGGTTGCAAGTGATGACGATTCCTCAGTGCCGGACAGGGGCCTCGGGAGAGATGCCATGCTCCTGAACCGCAGAAAAGAGCCCAACTCCATGCAGGCAGCTGAAAGAGACAGGTGCCAACTTATTTTTGTGTTTTTTGTGTCTCTCGCCAGGGCTGCACTGAGATATGCTGACCTAATCTGACCTTTTGTCAGGAACAGCAGGCGCAAAGCACCTGAAGAGCGTTGCAATGGGGCACGAGCAGCGACCTGCTTACAGATTCAGAGCCGGCGTTCCCAGATCTGCAGACCCTAAGGCTTTTCTGTACACCGCATCCTGAGCATCCAAAACCTGAAGCTCCATAGTGATCAATGCCTGGGCTCACTTCTGCGCACAGCACAACCCAGGATGTTGCTGAGGCTGGTAGCCGGCACTAGCACTGAGCCGTCAACACTGATGTGAGATAAGTCGGCTTCTCCTGATCGAGTCGTCTGCTCCACAAGGGGTGCCGCCCGGCCTTCGGCAGATTCGCTCACTTTGCAATACTTCGCGCACTGGCAATCAGACTCTTCTATAAAAGTCGATTCGAAATGCCAGGTTCGTGCCGGGCCATGCGCGCCTAGAAGACTCCTGGCCAGCTCGCGGCGTCGTGCAGCGCTGCGCTGCTGAGCCTCATCTCCTTGGGCCATGCCTGAGTTTCAGAGCAGCACCACTCACATTTTCCGACTGCACGGAAAGGCCATGGTCTTGCCTCAATGCTTCCTTCTGGACAGGCCGCTGCAGCGAAGCAGAACTTGCGCCATTCTTTCAAAAACCACCCCGGCGTTTCCATCTTTGTCCAGGCCTCTGTACACCATGTTCTTCACGGCTATTTCCTCAGCAGGTTGTTCTGTGCGGACAAGCTGAAACGATTGAGAAGAAGTCTTTGCCACCAGGCTTCCATGGGGGCTTCCAGACGCACAAGCTCCAAGGGATCTATGCCGCCCCTGTCCTAGGGAATGGGTAAGACTCCTGTGTGCAGAGGGTTCCCTTTGCAGTGGGCTTTGCAGAGGACCAAACAAACAATGCAACGTCGCAACTAAGTCCAGGCTCAACAAATTCTTCGAGAGCGAGGCCTAGAAGCTCAAAAACCGGTGTGGGGTGGATTGCATCCTTCCTCAGGCATGTTTGCAATTCTTGTGCCGCATGCCGTGTTGCCAGTATGCTGCGGCATGCTATGGAATGCACAAGAGGAGAAAGGAATCCAACGCACGAGTGAAAGTGAGTGGCTGAGCATGGTTGAGGAAGGTCTCCTCTTCACAATGCGAATGCACAAATTGCTAGGAAATCGAGACATGGCTAAGCAGTCCTCCAGCCTGTCAAATGCTTCCGTATATCTGCCGGCATGCAGGAGTGCCTTCCAAGTGCTTCCGCGACGAGGATCGCAGATTCCCCAGCCAGGATAATTACACTGATTGACAGACCACATACAGACCACATGCACGCGCATGCCTTCGTCAATCCCTCACATGCGCTGCCGTACAGTGGGCCTCGGATTTATTCCCTGTAGTCGGCATTTGCTTTGCATGTCTGCGCCTCTTGCATTAGAGACACTGTCCGCCCCAATGCTTCGCCCAAAAAGCAAGCGGGCGGAGGCAAACTGCTCAACCGCTTCTTCAGGTCGCCCCATCAGGTCAAAGCCTTCCGTGTCAGGGAGTCTTATGTGCTCCTGGGTTGGCCAGGCGGCCAGTGTTGGCATCGAAACGCAGAAGCCGAGGCGACCGACAACTGCCCACAGTGTCATGCAGCTTTGCAATGGTCACATCGTCGTCTGGTTCCTCCGTTTTCCAGCCTTCTAGCGCCTGCTTCGACATGCCAAACAATTGTGGAGAAAAACCCAACACATTTACACTCTGTTGCACAAATCTGGAACTTATGATGGCCTGGAGCAACATCGGCAATGCTTCCTCGTACTGGCCCAGGTGCTTCTTGGCAATGCCCATGTTCCACAGATCGTCCTGGCAGGTCACATCGTCTTCTTTAAGTTTCTTTAAGCCAGAAGCTGAGCCTGTCAGCCGCATCCTTGTCGGGTTCATCGTGTCCAGCAACCTGCTGCGCAGCCAGGAAGTACTCTTGGGCTTTCTCGTGGTCGCGCATCCTTCTGGAAAAAGAAAAAACAATCTTCTAATCGTGCGACGTGCTCCCACCCAAAAAGCTATCAATAATCGCCCTCTGTACCATGAAGCAGAATTCGTGCAACAGAGGCGCATGTTATACACAGTCCCAAGATTGTTCAGAGTTGCCTGGGCTGACAAATGTTCACGATCCGGTACTCAACAAACTATGTATGCCTCAAATGCTGTCTTGCCACAGGATGTGGCGGCGTTCTTTTGGCAACCTCTTCGAGGAGAACAGCTGCCTGAATGAAACGCTGGGGTGGGGTATGCTTCGGATGGCGCAGCGGCACTCGAAAATGAAAGTGGGTCCGGCCGAACACTGAAAGGAGATGCTGGCGCGAAGACTGTTTCAATGCCTCTGGTTGCCGCTGCTGCTTGCATCGCAGTGTGGCACAGTCCTGGAGCCACTTCACCTCTGCTGCACGAGGGCCAGTGCAGCCGAGATAAAGCTTCGACTGCTAACGAGTCGCATCCCATGGAAGCCCGCGTTCCATACAGTACGGCTCAGTTGCCGCCTCAGTTTAGAACGCCTGAAAGACGCATGTTGGCACCATCAACGTGTGAGTGAAATAGAGCAGCCCGTTCTATGCGAATTTGCGAATTGCCGCGGACTTGCGCTTCCTGCAGTACATAACTGATATATGCAAGTATTTGAGGGCACATCCGGCCAGGGAAGCGGTAAAGTTGCCGATCGGTCTTCTCATTGCCAAGAAATGGACCAGAGCACCCTTTATTCCTGGCCTGAGCCCTGTCATTGCGGCGAGATACATAAAGGGCATCCGCCTTGTCGACGGCATAGTTCTTCAAGTATGCCTCAGGTCCAAGAATGCTGCATAGCCATGCCAGTCAACCAGCCCGCACGTTCCCCCAGCCATCGTGCATGATGGAGTTTGCAGGTGAGGATCAACTGCAAGATCTAGAGCTCCCGCAAGGACTTTGGGATCTCGAAACCCTTCTTCCGAGAATGACACCTTGACATGGATCGTCATCAGGGTAGAAGACTCGTCAGTGTGAAGTGAGGCCAGCTGACTTTCAATTGCCCCAATATAAGGGCTGCGCTCGTTTGGCATACTCCGCCTTGGATCGGATTGCGACTAAGAGTGACCCAACAAACGGCTTGGCGTTTGCTTCTATTTTTGCTTGGCTTTGTTCGCGGAGGGATTGGAGGCGCAGCACAGCCCTCGTTTGTAAACGGCTTCGCCTTTCGCTCAAAAACGCTGGCTGAGTTCGAGCCAACGCATCGGAGTGGCGAAACTCAAGCTGACCTCAGCGGAAAAAAAACGACGCTCAAAATCACTTGTTGACGGACCTGCCCACGACCAAATTTGCCATCCTCTGAGATATTCCCTGCCCTGTTCGGGGGTCATGACCGATGTGCCCCATGAACCGTGGAGGGGAATCGCATTGAGGCGTACCCCATCGACATTTCCCCAAATCTCCGCAACTCTCAGTGCCGCCCACCAGGTTCCCAGCTGGAGATGGAGACAGATCAGCGGAACGACCCTCCCGGTGTCTGGTGGCCCTCTCAGACGTGCAGCGGGCGGTTTGAAAGTCGCACAACCGGCTGGCAGAACCGGCTGGCATGGATCCGGAGCATCTGCCTCTAAGGCAAACGACCGTGCCTCGAATGGTGGGCGTGATTCAATGTTAATTTTCAAACGCGCGAACTCTCCAAAACCTAATGCAATTGTCGATCACGAAGAGAAGAATGCAAAGCATGGATTCGTCGGATTCCATGCGAACGATGGAAACTGGGAAGACTCTGACGAACCAGGTTCACTGGAGTTCGCAAGGATGGAGAGGAGAGTTCTTTGCCATGTGCATCCACGTGCAGTATAACATCCGGCTCCATCATGCGGAGCCGTGTCTCCACCTTCACTTGAGGCCCTGCTCACGCAAATCAGTCAAAACGGCAGCAACAGGTGAAGCAATTCTCCATAGCCTGAAGTGAGCAAAGGAGGAATAGGCGAGGCGAGGCAGGAAGCTCGCACACAAGACCACGATGGATTTCGGTTCGACAAGGGGCATGATACCAACGAAGTCAAGAATGTAATGCGCTACGATACACGGTGAGACAATACCATACCAACAGCCATGTACTGCAAAGCGCGCAAAAGGTCCCCTCCGTTGCTGGCCCAGCCCAGCCTCATAACTTTGAAGGATGCGCAAGTTTTCCTGCGGGCCAGACCTCAGAACGAGCTTTGGACGACTTGCAGCCATGCCATGATGCGGTACGCGGACCAGAACAAGGGCGCGCACATGTAGTCCTCAGAAGCCGAAGGTGTCACAATGACCAATACTAAGTTAATCTGAGGTCGGCAACCAGCAATACTATGAAGAAACCAAGCAGTTCAATCAGCCAAGGATCGTGTTCAGACCAAACCTCAGGTATTCAACACTTGCTTTGCTTTGCAGACCTTTGCTTTGTGCGACCAATGGAAGGTTGACTCATGGTTTTGTCGTGGTGATGCGGCTGGTGGACCAGCTCCGATTTTTCGAGTGTCGCATATGGCGGTGGACCCCGTACCTTTGCTGCACCATCCTCCGGCGGCATCATGGACTTCAACACCTGAGCCGATTCCTGAAACCCGCTGAGAAAAAAAACCAGCGATAGCAGGTAGGTTCCTCACCACCATCAACGCTTCCACCTGATCCACGTTGCCTTTGAGAACGTTCACAGCCAGCGCGGCACAAGCAGTTTCCACAGCCTCCTGTGTCAGGTCAGCAAATACCCCCGTCCCTTCCGACATAGGCTGGCGATTGAAATCTGGGCCTCATCTATGTAGGCAGCCTTGACCAGAGCCTGCATAAAGCAACAGTTTCGGTTCGCCGGCTGACCTACACAGTCCGCATGAAGCTCTACATTGATGTGGGGCACTCTAGGAAATTCGGTGTGAACTGGCGACAATTCAACGGTGTTGGCAGCATTGGCTCGCGCGACATGCCGATGAAGCTTTGGCGTGGGACGGAGCGAAAAGTCTGTGTCCACATACGTCAGGAGAGGGAAACAGGCAAGCAAAGCCAGCGACCATGATCGGAACTTCCTCATAATTCTAATTAGCTTGAGCAACGCCTGGCGGAATCGCTCACAGAGATGGTGCCCCAATCTCTTTGCACAGACGTGGACCACTCCACAATTCCACAATTCGAGCTCAGCCTCGCAGCTTTGCAAGCCGGCAATTGCCGTGAAAACCTGGGCAGATTTCGCAATTCACAGTGCCTTTCTTTTGCATCTACCAATGCCAGCTAGCCGATGACAGGCCAACGCCTTCGTAATAGAGTACAGCTTGAAGATCGTCTTGGATGTGTACTGACCCAGCCTGGAATAATTGGAATACGGGTCTGCATTTCTGGCATGTACAGCTTGTCCGGCGCACTTGCGGCGAGCAGTCTGCATTCTCTGAGGTTCCAGCTCCCAAAGAGCCACAACCTGGAGCAGGACCAGTGCGAACGAACGCGAGCTAACATGCGCTTGTCAACACACGGAAACACGTGGACACAGATAGGCAGGGGTGAAGATCGAGTCCTAGGCAGAAAGCAAAAAGCTGTGTCACAGCGGCTCGCCATCGCTAGCCATGCGTCCCACAGCCGGTCGGCACGTGAACATTCCCTCAACGTCTTCTCTGCAGATCCTTTATTTAATTGCAGATGCCGGGAGAGGGTTGCGCCTTCTCCGCGCGTCGCAGCAAAGAGGAACATTGGAGTGCGCGTGCAAACGGGGACCGCTAACTGATTTCTGCCACTTGCCCCGCGTGCTCCACGTGCTTTGGTTCCTTAGCGGGAAACCCCTTTGCCCCACTTGCCCAGTTGCCCTGCTTGCCCCACTTGCCCTGTCTTTTCCGCTAAGCGAATTTCTGCCACTTGCCCAGCTTGCCCCGCCTGCCCCGCTTGCCACACTTGCCCCACTTGCCCGGCTTCCACTTGCCCTGCCCACTGGCAGGGGTGGGGGGTGCCCCACTTACCCCACTTGCCCCACTTGCCCTGCATTCCTGCCAAGCTCCAGGCAAGCCGGACAAGTGGGGCAAGTGGGGCAAGTGGGGCAATACCAATTAGCCGTAATTAGCCTTTCTAGGCCACGAAGCGGGGCAAGTGGGGCAACATCAATTAGCTCTTCCGGAAAAGCAAGTGGGGCAAGTGGGGCAAGTGGGGCAAGTGGGGCAAATTCAATTAGTGGTCCGCCTGGGCGCTCGCAATGGAACATTGGCACATGGAGTATCACAGAGCATAAGTAGATTACGTGTATCGTAGAGTCATGTAGAGGTACGTCCAGGGAACAGAAAGAACAGGCTGACATCAGCCCGGGAGCTCGGAGGCCGGATGAGGCCGGCAAGATCCGGCAAACTGGAAGCTGCTCGGGGTTTGGATTGTGAACCCACTGGAGAGTGGCACCGTTAATACATGCACCGGCGCCATGGCCGCACATCGCCGCATGGGGTCACAACAAAGAACACAAGTCAAGGGGGGTCCAAGAGCCTAGAACATAGCACAAGAGGCAAGCCTCGCCCCTCCGAACGACAGCAAGCAATGCTCCTTTGAGAAGTCCGGCACTAATGTACCTGCAGGTGGCATCCAAAAACAAGACAACCGGCGCGTGACATCCCATCCGTGGGGCACCTC
The DNA here is from genome assembly GCA_905221605.1 of Symbiodinium natans. Lineage (NCBI taxonomy): Eukaryota > Dinophyceae > Suessiales > Symbiodiniaceae > Symbiodinium > Symbiodinium natans. Next base: position 570,340 of record CAJNDS010002067.1, on the reverse strand, counting down.
TCGTTGAAGCGGCATGCCAAGTCGTCCAGCTTGGCTAGGTTAAGCCCGTCCACCTCTCGCACCTCAAGACCTGACAGCAACATTCAGCAACACAAACTAGCACACAAACATCTCGCGAGATTTTGCCATGACAAGCAAGGAGAGCAACTCTGAGGTAGCTTGGGGGCACCACATCGCACCGGCACCTTCGTACGTTTTTTAGCATGTCGCCTGCACGCCAATGTCAATACTTGTAGCATTGTAGCTAAACTCCCCGTTTCTAAAGACCGCAACGTGCTCCGAACTCTGGCATCACATCCAGCACAGATTGTTACTACTCATGCAAGTTGGACCCATGGCTTGGCTAGGCTAAGTCAGTGAGCCGTTCACCTCGCAGGCTGTGTAAGAAAGCCAGGTAAGGATGTCCGCCAAAGGCCTCAGAAAACTGTCAGCTTCTAGATCTCGTCCACCAACTGCCGCAGCAACAAGTCACACAAGCATCTAGAATCTGGACTCTGGATACCTTTTGTCGGCAAAGGGAGGCCTTCGACTAGCCGTGACTAGCCAGTGCTGGAAAACAATCCAACCCAATGTGGGTAGCCTGCCAACTGGCCTAACTTTGTCAAGGGGGGTCGCCAGAATGTTTTCAATAGATGTACTGGGAGCGGTGCCCAAGAAGCAGAGCGCAAGACACACTCCTGAACAAATCGGTCAGATGCCGATTGCAGAAGCTAAGTTATTCTAGCGCTTCTTTTGCGGCCGAACACAAGCGCATGACTTGCGCAACGTCATGTTTGCGTGGAACCACTGCAACTCAACAAGATAAACCCGACGAGGCACACGGCCTCATGACGAGAGTCTGTTACGCATCCATGGGACAACTATAGCTCTAAACTTTTTCAATGCTTATAATAAAACGAACCCACGAAGCCAATGAAGCCAAAAACCAAGGACAGACATGACCCCATGAACGTCTACATGTAGATTGCTTCGTGCCATGCTCCTGCTATCAGAGCTCGAGGTTGAGACGGAGGCACTCCGGTCTGCATATCGCTCTCCTGTCAAAAGGAAACTTTATTTGCGCAGAGCTCGCTTTTCGCGACATCCAGCCTCCACAAATCAACCATCAGGCAACGTGCTGCCGCCATTTCATTGCTGCGTGTGACTCATTAGGGACCACCTACTGTGAATGCGAGTTCCGGAGATGAGTACGCATCTCATGCTACATCCAGCAGCGCCATTGTGTTGACAAGCTGCCCCAGAGCACTCAGACACTCTGAACATTCATTATCATCTTTCTTCCATGAGATCGCCCCCTAGCCGGTAGCACTTGTGGAGCGTAATTTTGGCTTCAACCACGCCTGAATTCGCCTGCTTCCAGGCGTCTTCGCAACTCTGCACAAGCTGTTCAACTGGCAGCCGGCATGACTGTACATGCTGCATGGGCATGGGCGCCCATGATGGATCGTGTGAGCTGTGTCCCCTGGCGGGATGATTTTTCTTTACATACTTAATCGCTAACGTAGATAGAGTTGCGGAAACGCAGGATATCAAATAATGCAGGGACAGCTCGGAAAAGACAGCACATGCATATGTATACAGTGTTTGAGATATCGTGAGGCGTTCAAGGTGAGACGAGGGACTCCGGGCTCTGCATACAGAGTGGGTCACGCCACGAAAACGAACTGGAAAGGCAGTTAAAGTGCCCAATTTACAGGCACTGAACTGTACCATCTGCAGCACATATGACGTTGACGCACTCCACAGCCTGTCCGGGGCGACTTTCCGTTCTGAGCGGTCCGAACTGTCGTGGCTGTAAACGTCAGAACGCGCAGCAGCACACGCAGTGTACGCAGCGACATTTTCAAGCGTGAACTCTGCATGTGTTTGTCCGCAGTACCATGCTCCAGCCTGTCTGTGCTCTTGCGAAGAACTTTCACCCTCCCTGTCAAAAGGATGTCGCGGTCCCTTCCTCGTCCACACCTCCTCCCCACGCCCTCCCCGTCAAGCTAATTTCTTGACAGGAAAGCACCTGGTTTGATGGGGAAGGCGTCGGGAAGGTGTAAACAAAGGACAAGCAAGTGGCAATGTCCGGTCGGGAGGGCGTGGGGAGGTGTGGACTGTGGGGAGTGGGGAGAGCAAGCTCGATGGCTGGCGGGGAGGGGGAAGGGTGGGGGGGCCCCTGCGTGGGGGGTATCCGTGTTCTCGTTCGGATTTTCGGCTTCCCGGCTTGACCGTGCTTGTTGCTGTTGCAGTACTGTAATAATTTGGTACCCCCCCCCCCCCCGTTATCCACCCGTTTTGGGGGGGGATAGGTAACTTCAGAGCTTCGTTACTTCAAAGCTTCAGTCTTGTTATATTCTGATACTATTGTGTGACGATCTTGTCTAGTTACTGGTGTTTCTAGAGTGCATAGTGTACTTAAATTTCAAGGCTTCAATGGTCAAGCACGATGAGGGACAAGGAGTATTGAAGTTCAAAACTCCGGATTGAAGTTCAAAACTCCGGGATTCAAGATTCAAGATTCAAGGTTCCCGGGAAAAGTTTCCCCGGGATCTTGAATCCAGGCTCCCGAGTTTTGAAATTCAATCCGGGGTATTGAACTTCAAAACTCGGGACCCTGGATTCAAGATCCCGGGAAAACTTTTCCCTGGAACCTTGAAACTTTAAATTTTGAATCCGGAGTATTGAAGTTCAAAACTCCGGATTGAAGAACAATACTCCGGGATTCAAGATTCAAGATTCAAGGCTCCAGGGAAAAGTTTCTCCGGGATCTTGAATGGGTCCCGAGTTTTGAAGTTCAATCCTCCGGGGGGCGGGGGGAGGGGGGTTCTTCCAACTTCTGCTATCCCCCTCCCCCGCTGCGCTTCGCTCCCCTCCGCTCCGCTCCCCTCCGCTCCGCTTCCCTGAATTCTTTAAGGGCTTTTCAGGGCTTATCTCTAAAATCTCCATCGGTTAAGGGTGTAGGGTTTGTAAAGAGAAGCCACGAAACGCCATAGGGTTTCAGGTGTTAATCCCTAAGCCTGAAAGCCTAAAGGGTTTAGGGTTAAACTTTCAACCCGCAACCTTTTAAGCCTATATTGTTTCAGGGTGAAGATATTAAACCTCAACCCTTAATCTCTAAACCCTATAGGGTTCAGGTTTAAAGGTTTAGGGTTTAAGGTTTAGGCATTTAACCTAAGCCGGCAATTAACCCTAAACCCTTGTACATGCCTAAGCCTTAAACACTTCTGGTTTAAACTCTATGGCCTTAGCTTTTTTGCCTGCTTAAATCTGAACCCTTAACCTCTAAACCTTAGCCCCCTTGACCCCAGGGCTTTAAGGTTAAGGGTGTAGGTTTACTTGCCGGCTTAGTTCAAGATGGGCCAACTTCCAAGGACCCCCTCCCCCCCCCCCTCCCCCCAAACTCATGAACATGTCACTCTTTGAAAACATCATCTCACTGTGCCAAACATAATGGTCAAGATCCCCACTTACGAATGGACTGTTGTGAGGCCATAAGTTTAAAGTTGTAAGCGTTTACTAACCCCTAAACCTTACTAAATGACTGAAAACTAATTACCCAACAACTCCGCCTCACAACAGTCCTTTCTGAAACCCTTAACCTATAGGGTTAAGGTTTAAAGATTCAGGGTTGAAGAACTGGGCATTTAAACCTAAGCCATAGAGTTTAAGCCGCAAGGGCTTAAGGTTTGGGCATGCAAGCCTTAACCCTAAACCCTTACCTAAACCCTTAACCTATAGGGTTAAGGTGTAAAGATTCGGGGTTGAAGAGCTGGGCAAAAAACCTAAGCCAGAGAGTTAAATGCACATAAATATCAGAATTTACACCTCAAGTTTAGGCATCTAAACCTTAAAACCCTTTAGGGGTTAAAAGCCTTAGGGCTTTTCGGAGATTATGTCTAATATTAGCTCTATAGGGTCTAACCCTATAGGGTCAGCATTACCCTAAACCCTTGAGTGCATGTAAAGTATTAGAATTTAAGCCTCAGGTTTAGGCAGTTCAACCTTCTCTAAAGCCTGACGGGGTTAGCCCTTTTGGGTTTAAGCCCTATCGGGTGTAAGGTTTAGGCATTAACCCATAGGATTAGAACCTTCTAACCATATAATATAGGGCTTGAGGCTTAAATCCCTAAACCTTAAATCTCATAGGGTTATGCCTATGTTTTTAGTATGTAGGGCTTGCCTCCTGTGGAAATGTACAGAAAAAGCATAAGAAGTACCCACATCATGTACGTTTATAGGGTACATGCATTGTATATTCAAGTATAGAACATGGAAAAGGAAGGATGGTAGGCCTCGAACCATAAGACTAGGAAGCGTTCGAGCGCACAGGGTGACGCGAAAAAGACATGTCCTGTAGGCCCCGGGGACGCGAGAATACTGTGAGCGAATATCCTTTTACTCGCACATATGACGTCACAACCTTCCAAATATACATGCAAAAGGTAGTAGAGGTACCATGGAAAGCAACAAAATGGTGGATAACAGGGGGGGTAGCAATTATTTGTTATGTAATAAACATCAGTGTGGGACAACTCAGGGAGTGGATGCAAACCTTCAAAATCCTCCACCAACCTTATCAGGCGCCTCATCCCAGCATGCGGGCCGCATGTGCCCCGAAATAACTCTGCTTGCCACTGCTTTCTGGCAATGCCTGAGCCATGAATATGAAGCTTTTTCAGGAGGAACGAGCTTAGACCCTGCAAAGTCATGCGCATCCAGTGGAACAAGGCAGGGGCAGGATCTTTGCGCATAATCGGTGGAAGCGATGCACCAATCCCCGCTTGTGGCGCAGGTAACTGCGGCAACTCGGCACGGCCAGGAACGAGGGCCTGCTGCATACCTTCCATTCAATAGCCCGTGATCTCTGATTCTACCTTTGCAGGCTCTGATCAAGGCCTGGCTGGTAGCGTGCCATCTTCAAGTAGCGGGCACCAGGGCCTTGGCAAAATCGAATAGGTTCCGACCTGTTGCTAAATATCGACTCTAGAGAAGATCTAGAACCAAGAATGAGGAACTCATGCTGAAAACCCCATCCCCCCCCCCCAACATCGTCTCAGACACAAGCTTCGCTGAGAGCGAGCTTGATTAGCACAGTTCAGAGTAAAGGCGACAAAAGTGCGGCAGGCACATGACGCTAGCCTCATGGCTTCCCCACTCTGACGAGTTAATACTGTACCCGCAACAGCCCACTGGCATCCTCCAGAGACCCTAGGGTCGCTAGTGCTAAAGGACGTCAGGGAGGGCTTGCCGCATGCTATATGACGTAATTGCACGATCCAACAAGGGGACCATGGTTTTGGCCACAAGCTACGCTGAGCGGGTTTCTCGGCAAACCTCGCAGCGCAAAAGAGACTCTACAAGCACCACGCCCCGGGCATGAGCAAGATTCCCGCTTCCCACCATTGACATTCAAAAGCAGCCGGGCCAGGGTGCACATTTGCCACCTTAAGAGGAGGTGCTGGGGCGAGTTCGAATTGGACCCGGGCTGCTGAACATGGGTGCACACATTAAGCTAAAAGCCAGGATACCACGCGACGCAAGACCCGCGAGTGGGACGACAGCAGAAGGGGAGACAGTGAGAGCACTGATGGCAGACGTCATCCTGTGGGTCGTGAGGAAGTCTCAGCCACAGGACCTCGAGAGCACTAGGGCGTTCTTGCAAATCCCCGACAATGATGTAAGGTACAGGGCTACAGTTCTCAGTACAGCCAAACCGCTGCCGGCAGAGACCGCTGCGGAACTGGGGGCCAGTGTGCTCAGTGTGCTAGCTTAACCGCCATGGGGAAGCTCAACTGAGCTGTGGAAGATACCTCCCTCCCTCGCTCCGTACGCGTAGCCCCCCGAAAGGGAGCTGCCCCGGAGGGTGCGCACGTCCGAAGCTCCTGTCTGTAATGCTGCCCCCAATGGTTGTCACGGGGTGGCTGTCGAAGCACACTCCCCCTTTTCACATTATGGTGGTGAATATCGCTTCCCAAGTAGCGGCGGGGTACTGCAAGCGGGCAGAACAAATGTCAGGGTGCGCAGACAGCTTGCGGGAAGCGGTGGGTAAAATATGCCTTGGCCAAAAACGTGCACTCCTATCTGGCCCGACCGAACTGCACTACTGATTGGACGAGGGCTGACAGAGGTTGCAGGACGACATGGATGATCATGGATGCAGTGCGCAGACAGCTTGTTAATCCACATGATAACGGGAGCTACGGAAAGTTAGTTCTCCAGTCCTGCTTAAATTCCCCTCGCTGCAGGCTGGCAGCTTCGGGGTGGGGGTGGTGCGTGATCTCCGAAGACTGACAGAACCACTTCAGATATGCGTGGAGGTGGCTCTTAAATATGAGGTTCCGAGTGGATGAGGGTAACGTTCCGGCCACTGGGGATTAGTGGGTCATGACGGAAAGGCTTTCTCGTCCCCCTTCTGATTGTGCTCCCATCGTTCAAGGGTCTTCAAGGGTGCTTCACGTTCTTGTCTTCGAACATGCTGCCCCTCTCTCCATTTTCTCTGTCCCTCTCCTTCTCTCTCTCTCTCTCCTTCTTCTTCTTCTTCTTCTTCTTCTTCTGCTTCTTCTGCTTCTTCTTCTTCTTATGCGCACTTTAGGGCGCCCCCCGGTGGGAGAGACCTGGCCGCGACGGCCAAGTGGGTCTCTCTCTCTCTCTCTCTCTCTTCACACCTCTCTTCGCTCTCTCTCTTTCTCCACACATCGCGCTCTCTCTCTCTCTCTCTCTCTCTCTCGGTCGCTCGCTCTCTGCCTCTCGCTCTCGGTCGGGGTTGGATCGGTTGATTAGGAAATGAGCGGGTGTGACAGAACACCTTCGAAGCCTACAGAAAGAGGCGAACGACATGTCGACAATGATTTGTAGGGCACGAGAGCAAAAGGATCCCCAGTCAACATGTCATGGTCGAGCGGCAGGAAGTTCGGGCACCTAATGGCCACGTTGAAGCGGCATAAACAGAGAACTCGCTAGAGTTGTCACTTCGAACACATGTGTTCTACACATAAACGTGATTTTGGTATAATGGTTTTCCCGCCGCTGGTGATTATTGCGAACCTTGGTTCTGAAGTGCTGGCAAACCAGTTGCACGATTGCAGGGCCGTAGCTACCCGATGCAAAAAGGAAAGACGAACAAACAAGACTGAAACGGATTTCCAGCCGAAGTTGCTTTTCTTCGCGCTAGAGCTTGGGCCTTCACCCCTGCAGGACGTGCCCATGCTCAGAAACTGAATTCTGGCTCACAGCACATGGCGTCCTCAGGGGTGGTAAATTGAAGCCCATGGAGCCATTCGCCGCATTCTCCTGCGTCAGCCCTGAAAAATCTGCAAATTGCGTGACGCTGACATGAGCCGGCCCGTCCTTGCCGGAGTGTTGTCTGCCAGTACTGGGATGGCTGCCCTCAGTGGCATGATGTTGCAACACCTTGTACCGACCCATTCGAGCCATTCGCCCCTCATAAGCGCAACAAGTGTTTTTGCCACAGTGCTCAGAATACGCCCGAGACACATCGCCTTTCCAACTTCCCCTTGTGCCTGGCCACACAGCTGACCAATGGCAACTCTGCTGCAAGCTGCAGACGACACAAGCAGCACATGTAGCTCTGATGCAGGCAAACCTACTCAGCACACACAGCCTCGAAGAACACAGACAGGACGAGAAAAGATAGGAGTATGAGAGACAGGAGCATCACGACAGAGTCCAGAAGTCCAGAAGTTGAATCCCGCACAAGTCGAAATGTGTGCACAAATACAGTCAACTGAAGTCGCGGGTTGACATTGACTAGGCAGCTTGGAGGCTTCGCTGGAGGTTTGGGCGAATAGTTTTGGAGAGCCGCGCAGGTCCGGTAATCCTGCAACTTCTGCATGGACAGTATCCATGGCGCTGCATCCGCCGAGATGTTGCAAGACATTGATTGTGTCATGGAAGATGCACCCAAGACAAAGACAGGAAGTCCACCGCTTGCTGGGCCAAGTTCATCATGCCGCAGCAACAGTTGCGTTTCTGCTAGTTCTGTTGGCCACGAGCACTAACTCACCAAACTGGCTGAAGAGAAAAACGAAAAAGAACAAGAATAGGAAGAAGAAGAAGAAGTAGAAGAAGAAGAAGAAGAACCGCCGAGGCAACGCCAGTAATTGTGACTGGGGCAGGTGCCTATGAAGCTATTGGTAGTAACTTGGCCAGCCTGCACAGCGGATGCCAGCACTTTCTCGCTAATTCACTCACTCGCCCATGCACATGCACAACTGATTCCGCGTTGTGACTCGTTGTGAGGCCTGTGCAGCAGCAAACGGTGCAGGCGGCTTCGAAGAAGGCACAGGGGCACGAGCTGGCATGCTTTGATCCTGCGAACCGCCAGCCTGGCAAATGACCACAGGACATGTACATGCAGGCAAGGAAAACTCCAACGAATACCAACGCTAAGCTCAGCCCGTGTCTGGTAGATGGGGAAGCTGAGAAGCTGGGTGCTGCTGCGACCTTGTGGCGATTTGTGGCGTGAGTGGGCATGCCTTGTCTGCTTTCGATTGCTGCGAGCTTCTTTTTCGGGTGCGATACAGCCTTGTCAAGAAAAACTGGCGTTGTCTCGCTAGACTGAAGCTTGATTTCTAAGGTTGGAACCATGGGCCCCAAGTATGGTCCCAGGGATCCGAAGTACGGGCCCTTTTTTGTATGTATAGTGTATAGAAGAGGCCCATACTTGGAACCTTAGATGATTGCGAGAATTACGAGAACAACGAGAAAATAGGTGGCCGTAGGGGCCACCCCTGATACCCCGGTCGAACATCTTCGCGGGAGGGTTACCTAGGCGCCGTGCTTGGTGCTCTAGCGCCACCTTCTCTACGGATACTACATCCACCTAGTTTGCAGCAGTTTCCACACAGAAGCCCCAAATCCCAAACATCTTATCCACTCATTTTGCTGAAAAACAAGAGTAAAATAAAAGAAGACCTTCGACGCTTTTCGAAGTCCATTCAACACACCCAGCCAGGGCCCAGCAGCCATGCCAGTTGGGCCTCTCTGGCCTAGACCTTTGGTTTGGGCCTCTGGCTGGCCTGGGCCTGGGAGTGAAAAGGAAGAGAGCCTAATCCACTCGAACGAGAAGGCCCATGAATTTGAACTTCCCACAGTCACGATAAGCGGCGGCAGCGTGCGTGTTTTATTTTCATTACTTTTCTCCAATCGGCGGAACTCTGCGGTTTGCGAGACAAACCGCTACAAGTTGGGCCCTGGTTCACAAGGTTCTCGATGCGCACTGCACGGTTTGACAGTGCCTCATGTACATCAGCTCCTTGTGCATGACAAGGCATGCAGGTCTTGCTAGACCGGAGCATGTGGAGCATATGAATGTGTAGATCGTTGCATTCCCTGTATTTCAAACCGAGCATGGCTGACCTGGTTTTGCTGCCGTTCCATCCACACGTTCTTGTTTTTTGTCTTTTGAACGTTTTGCTGGTGGATGCTGGTGCTGCCGCTGTGTTTTGGCCGGTCTATGCTTAACAAGCGCTCGTTCGCTCTGACTTCTTTGGAGGGTCTTCCTCTTCCTCAGCAGGATTCAGACTTTGGCGTTTGCTTATTTCACCTTCGACCCTGAGAGTCTGGCTCACTCAGCGCAACCTCGAAGTAAGGATGTTTCAATACTTGGGCGGTCGAAGGTCTCTTTGCAGGATCCCAGCTCATCATGGCCTTGGGGTTCCACGCTAACTTGAAGCCCTCCAGACATGCACAGCACATACTGAGACCTGTGCCTGCATGATGTTGATGCCATCAGAATTTGATTGGGGCACCAAGGTCTCGAGCTTCGTTGGCACGAACTGCGGGAATCGATAGCTGATCCTGAGTTGCAGAAAGTTTCAGCCCAGCCCTTCTACCGGTAGGACCCGTTGGTGCCAAGCAGCTGCGATGCAAGCTTAAACCCATCAGGCCAGCTTGTAGTGGTTGGCGTCCCAAGAACTGAACAGATCCTGACATCGTCATTCACGCACACATCATAAGGCAAAGAACCCGCGGGCTTAACTGCAAGCATGTGCCCATCAGATCGTGCAGACATGCAGTTGGCAATTTTGTGCAGGCAAGGTTCTTGTAGAGCTCATCCGATTCGGAAGAACCCGGGAACAAAGGTCGTAGAGTGTACAGCTCGGCCATGATACCACCACATGCCCAGATATCAATGGGTGAATTGTAGGTCGAGCCTTTTTATCCAGGGCCAAGCTTCTGAGCGCTGCTCTCAGCTGCACAGCTGTACAACACATGTATACAACAGACGCTAAAAAAGCATGCAAATCTCGAGGACGCGGCTTCGCAGCAAAACCTGCGCATTGGGGACAGTCAGCGAAGCAAAGAGCATGCGCAAAATGAAGAGAACACGCCTCTGGAGCTCGGTACCACCGAGTTGAAACATAGTCAGTAAATGGTGGCCGAGCTCGAATTTGTCGCGCAAGCCCGAAATCAGCGAGCTTCACCTCCACATCCGGTCCATACCCCCAGATCTCGAATGGCAGGAGAAAGTTGAGGCTTGAGAAAGCTGAGGCACGGTGTCGCCAGATACCAAAACGTTCTCTGGCTTCCTGGGATTGGGACTTTGAGCACACTTGCTCTGAGAGGCCATCCGGCGTGAGCCAAGTGGGTGTGAAATAAGCCAAGGCTCATGTCCCTATGGAAGTACCCGGTCTTGTGTACGAAGTGCAGGCCCTTCCAAGCACATGACGCAAATCCACTGCCAATCCAATCATGAGCAGTCACGTGCACTCTGGAGGTTCCTCTGGCTCCCGGCCTGCATGGTCTGAAACATTATGTTTCGGATCTTGGATTCGGGCAAGGACCGCACCCTGGACTTCATGAACTCGTAAAGGTTCGCCTGCCAGCACCCGACGTTTCAATGCGTCAGCCAAGCAACTCCGCGCCTCCATCATCTCAAAGACCATGTGGAGCTCGTCATTTTCTCTGATGACTTCTTTCAGCTTGACAATGTTGGGATGAATGAGCTGCCTCACAAGTTCAGCATCATTCAGCATCCCCATCGGACAGGCATGTCGACAGCCCGCCTAAGTGATTGGATTTCACGGAGCTTCATGCACTCGTCCCAGCTATACATCCTGCTTTCAAGAAGACAGGTGCCAAACGTAAGCCTGCCTAGGCCACAGCACTTGCAGCATGAAGTGCAGTCAAGCATCTTTTGCTTCATCTTCTTGATAGCAACGACCTGGCAGTGCAGGTCGCGTTCCGTGCCGAACTTCACAGATCATCAACATGAGATCTGGATGGCTGGATGGCCCCAACATGTCTCAACTCAAGTGTGCGAACAGGTTTCAAGAGTGGGAAGGCTGGATCCAGAGAAGTGCTACATGGCCAGCGCAGGTATGAAATGGTATGAATAACAGCATCAGCCTACACGGCTGAAGCCTCACCGGTCTGCTTGTTCTGGGCTCGTAGAACAGATCCGTACGTGCCATCGCCGAGAACTTTGGTGACCTTCAACGGGCTCCAGTCCCCCACACCAGGTCAAGCAACTTGCCTGCGAATTTAGCTTTGAACCCATATAAAACACCAGAGTCTGCAAAAACCATGTGTGGCGAGGCGCCTTGTAGCGATTCATGGCAGGACAGGCAGTGTTCTCTGCCAAAGAAAGACGTTTCGTCTTAATCTGTATTTGCTGTCTTCGCAGGCGCATACTCACGATCATTGTACTTACTCTGTCCTTTGGCTGGGTCCTAACTCTCTTCAGCGACAACCGTGAGTCGGTCCTAATGCACTTTGGACCTGTCTGAGATATGAAACAGCGGCGAACGGCAGCAGTTCCGGTCACTTAAAGGTGTGGCCAGGTCTTGACTCAAGGGATCTCAAAGGGGGCACGCTTCCACTCCATCAACAAATCAAACCTTGAGCTGCCTCGATAGAAACACTGCACTCGCTCGACAGGCGCATGCTGACATGCCTTTTCTGTCCACATGCAAAACTGGCGTCTGGCGGCTAATGGTCTGCACCAGGAAGCTCACGGGCCCTGCACTTGCAGAATTTCGGAAATGCGGGCCACGCAGCAGCTTTGCAAATAAGCGCTGTCATATGGGGCACACACGGCACTAGGGAAACGCTGCCATCTAGCTGGATATGTTATTGCGGTGAATCGGTGAATGTAAAACATCTTTCCAACAGGCCCAGCGACGCTGGAAATTTGCTAGGGCTTTCTTGAGCACGCATACTTGAGCATGCGTACCCGTTGCCTTTCCTCCGGTGTTTATCGTTCTCTTGTGACTGCCATGTGACTGTGCATAGAGCGATCATGTTCTTGCTGAAAGGTAGCAGGTACATTGTTCAAACAAGACTAGACACGTCATTTGCAACTGCCGAAACAGCAAGTCTCACATGCACCTCAGGCATCTCCTGCAGACTTCGGCAGCTCAGTAATCTTGCCAATTGCGATTGTTCGCCCGTCTACTCGAAGAGTAAATCGACCCAGCTGCGGGGACGACGTGAATGTGTCCACGGCCGTCGGTCGTGCCAGCTTGATGCTGCAAACAACCACCGAATCAGGCCTTGCAAACTGCGGATTTTTCTCCTTCTTCTTCGTTTGAATGACCATCGTCTCGTACAACTTGAGAATTTCACATTCTTCACTCGTGGTGTGCGCATGCATGACCGCAACATACCCGGAGGTCATCACTGGTCTGTCAGGTCCCAGCTCAATTACATGAATGGTCGCCTTGAACTTTGACACAACCGGGATGGGAGTCTTGTCGGCACACAGAACGTAGCCTTTCTTCAGCTCCTCATCACCAATTCCCGACATCTTCAAAGTAACGTTCTCACCACACGTGGCATACTGCATCTCTACATCATTGATGAATACGGCATTCACTGTGCATTTGTTGTTGGTTGGCATCACGATGCACTTCATGCCAGGCTTGACGGTGCCCTGCTCTATCTTGCCAATGGCTGTGACTGCGCCCATGTCTTTGTAGCCCTCCATCATTGGAACTCGCAAGGCCCCATCTGCTTTTCGACCAGCCACGGAGATGCCATCCAGAGAGTCAAGCAGGGTCAACCCTGTGTACCAAGCAGGAGTGCCCTTCCTTTCCTTGATGTTGTCTCCCATCAGCCCTGACATGGGCAGAAAAATCACTTGATCATCCTTGTAGCCACTCTTTTTGAGGAAAGCTCCTATTTTCTTCACAATTTCGTTGTACCGCTTTTCATCCCACTCCACCGTGGGGTCATCCATCTTGTTGATTGCTATAACAAGCTTCTCGACCCCAAGCGTTTTTGCCAGCAAGGCATGCTCGCAAGTTTGCCCTCCCTTCTCGAAGCCAGTTTCAAACTCGCCCTTTCTAGCAGAAACTAGGAGCACCCCAACATCAGCTGCCGACGCTCCAGCGATCATGTTTGGAACGTAGGACTTGTGCCCCGGAGCATCAAGGATTGTGAAACGGCGGTTCGTTGTCTCGAAGGCAGCCCGGCCGACCTCGACAGTCTTGCCCTTGACCTTCTCCTCCTCGCTTGTGTCCATAATGAAAGCCAAAAACCAGCTCTCACCTGCCTTGTTAGCAGCCTCCTGCTTGTACTTCTCGATGGTGCGCTCATCGACCATACCGCACAAGAACAAGATATTGCCGCAGGTCGTGGACTTGCCGGCATCGACGTGGCCGATGAAAACCACGTTGAGATGGGGACGAGGATCAGGTACCTTCCGATCTCCGTCCTTCCCTTCTACTTTGACCTCTACAGACTCTACAATCTCTTCTGGCTCCTCCTCCTGTGGCGGGGGCTCCTGAGTCTGCTCTGGTGCTGGAGGCGTCTTGCTCGGTGCGGCCGGTGCTGCCGGCGCTGGTGCTGCCGGCGCTGGTGCTGCCGGCGCTGGCGCTGCTGGCTCCGGCTTCTTGGGTTCCTCCTTTTCGGCTTCTGCCTCCCAATCATCTTCGGGCTCTGATGGCTTCTCGACCGGCTTAGGTTCCGCTTTGGGTTCTGGTGCCTTAGGCTCTGCCTTGGGCTCTGGTGCCTTGGGCTCTGGTGGCTTAGGCTCCGCGACCTTGGGCTCCTCGGCCGGCAGATCCCCCCGCTCGAAGGCCTCTGCACGCGCTTTGGCAGCAGCCCTCGCCTCCTCCTCAACATTGCAGTTCAGAGCACAGTCAAGTTAGTTGTCAGAATAGCACCTCAAAAAAACACTTGTGAAACATGTAACATGGGTCATCTGCCGAGCGCCTGCTGCTTCAGCAGCTTTTCCTTCTTTTCAGCGGCCTGTCTCTTCTGCTCGGCTTTGTACTCCTCAAACGTCATCTCCTGAAGGAAGAAAGACATCTACGACACCGGCCCAAAAACAACGCACTCGCAGATCAAGTCAAGCGCAATGACCACATTGCTGCCGAGGGACCGTGGGTTGATTCTTTGCCGCCTTACCGCCTCCTTTGCCTCGTTCCTCAGAGACACATGACATAACTTCATTCTGCCGGTGTGGTCCCCGCCCAAAAGCCCATGACGAGCCCGAGCTTCAAGGCCCAAGTCCCAGCGTACCCTTGCGGAGCACGCTCGCCCCTACATGATCCAAAATGCATGCCCAAACTTCGCGTTTGGAGCCTGCGAAACCACTATCTCGCAGAGCAAGCCACACATGTTGCAAGATGTACACAATGTGAGCCCGTTACCGACAACTACAACATGTCGACTCTTACGTGCTCACACACCACGCAAATGGCAGGCAAGGATCCAAGCCCGAGTAGTAAAGACAACACCAAAACTCCAAAGCATAACAATCATATGTCTTTGCATGGCTGTTCGCTTGTGACATTGTCAAGACCAAGACTCACTGGCCCCTCCGAGTCCTGAACCGCCACTGCCACCACTGCCACCACTGCTCTTGCCTCCACCACTGCTCTTGCCGCCAGATTTACCAAAGCCGCCTGCATTCACTCCCACATGTCAAGAAAGATCAAGACAGCACAAGAAAGGAGATGACCCAAGCTGAACTCAGGTGGCTGTAACCATGCCTTGGCTTTGTGGGCTTTGCCCTTGCCCCTGTGGCTCTTGTCCTTTGCCCATGAAGCCTTGGCCGCCTTGGCCACCTTGGCCGCCTTGGCCGCCTTGGCCAAAGCCTCCATAGCCCTGCCTCAGAACTGACTGAACTGACTCCGCTGACAAGGCGGCCTTTGGCTCTTCTCAACTCCAACAAACTGAATGCTGCCATGCCTCTGCTGGGCCATATAAGCCTGCTGCTGTTGCCACATCTGCTGCTGCTGGTACATCATATTCGGGTCATACCCATAACCTTGCCTGAGATGCGCTGGTGCACATGTTCAACCGTGGACTCGATACCTTCAAATATACGAACATGACTATATACATATACATAGACATACACATATACACATATACACATATACACATATACACATATACACATATACACATATACACATATACACATAAACACATATACAGATACATATATGTATATATGATACCCCTCATGGATCGGCTGCTTGCGTGGTCCGGATTGTGTTTCATCAATATTTTTTATGTGTGTACGACGCATGTCCTCCAGAAACAAAGCTGAACCAGGACGAAACCGTATCCTGGTTGGTTCTGCACGAATCGGAGGCAGGGCGCTGATAGCCGTAGCCGTAGCCTCCACCACCGCCATACCCTCCCTGCATGATGAGCGTCTCTGACACGCCCAAGGCCCCCAATACTGAAGCCAAAATCAACTGCAGGCCGAGCAGGCTGACAAGGCGCGGGAATCCGAATCCGCCAGAAGGCAGCTGCGCTAAGGGAAGTCGCGCGGCGAAGGGTAGACTTTTTATAACTTTCTATACTCAGAAAGCATGGAGGTGCATTTGCACAAGTCGCCACGAAGACTGGAAACGGGTCAATGCCTATTCGGCAAAGACTTTTCAGGCCCATTGGTTTGCGTAAAGGTATCACAGAGACACAGAACCCCGGAACGGTAGCGCCCATTTCTTGGCAACGTACTTGTGCATTCGCAGGGTTCCTGCCAGTGCTTGCCTGCGGCTGCAATACAGTATGCAGCGGGAACGCGGCAAGCTGCGGCGAGCTAAAACGATGCAGTAGAATGAATTTTGTAGAGCTCCCCGACGGCGCATGCTGGACACAAAGTGGACCTGTGGTTGGCAAGTTGGCACCATTGATTTGGACATGTGTATGTGCGTAGCAAGTAGTGGCAACCATCACAAGCCGCAGCCACAGGTGTCTGATGTTCATGTTGGATCAAAGGCAGCTGCGCCAAAAAAGGCTAGCGTTAGTTATGACAGTGCAGCTGATGGCTTGAGCTTGCGACTTGATTGGTTGAGTCAGCCCCGCTTGCCTTTCGTTCTGAAGCAACAATGAGAATGCTTTCAAGCTGCGTCACCAACTGAAGACAGAAACGACCCTGAATCTAGAGCCTTCTACGTTCATTCTGCACAGGCACCGAATCGCCTGGCAGAAAGAGAAATTTTGAGTAACTACAGCTGGGCAAGTCACATAAGTCACAGGAGTCACAGAAAGGAGGCCTTGTCCGAAAGTTGCTTTGCACACTGTGCCTCCGTTCGAAGATGTTCAGCATGCCAAAGCCAGGTATTCTTACCATGCCATACAAAATCACATGCGTGTGTTGACTTCTCTTTCTCAGCTTCGAAGCAAGTCGTGGCTTTCCGTACATCACAAATGGTGAGCTTCTGGAAATCGACTCCAAACCTTGGCCAAACTTGGACACTAACGACGACTACAACTTCACTACAATGAGATTCTCTACGGCGCTAAGCCACTAAGCCTCACAGTAAGCCTGCTGCACAGCATGGCAGCTGTCACAGGCCGGTGCAAGGAAGTCTGCGGGGGCTCTGCACACAGGACACGCCTGGCTGTGCGCGATTCTGACGCCAATTTTGGCAAGGAGGCCACTTCACAATTGCATTGCTTGGGAAAGCGCGTTGGTCATCTCGGTTCCCAAACACCCAGACAAGCGCCCATGCCGTGTGGTCGTCAGAACGTGCATCACCTCAAAAGTGCTACACACCTTGCCCGACTTGCTGTGACTTCTGTGACTTTGGCCTGCTTGCGCTCTGCACCATCCAGAAAGGCGTCATGGTGATGGAGCAACACCTTCATGTGGCACTACCGTCGCGGAAGCTATATCCAGGGACAAAACAGCCTGTGCCAGGTGATGCGCGGCAGCCCACCCTCCAGCGCCACGCGCAAAGTGGAACAAGCTTGCCTCAGTTTCCGAAGCTGACATTCCAAACATTCCAAACTGCTTTATTTTGCCAACTTAGGGAAGGGCCATGGCGTGGATGATGAACCGGATAGTGTGACGCGGTGCCTGGTCAAATCCACAAGTTCTGCTCCCGTAACTTACTCGGCCAAGCCACGTGAGACACATGACATCCCGCATTTGTCAAGAGCCAAGCCAAAATTCTAAGCCGAAAGTCATGCCACAAGGCTATTTCAGCTTTAAGGCCTGCTGTTGTTTGACTGACTGCCATGCTTGTTCGAAGGAGGACAAGGCATATGCAAAGGAACTGAAGCACAGAGATCTGAGCTCGGGCTCGTGGCACAACTCCGGTAGCGACTTCATGCACAGATGGAGTATTCGCAATGTTTCGCGGCAAACTGCTTTTGAGGTCCCAAATAGACTGAGGAGTTGTTCCCGGTCCTGGGCAAGCATCTCCTACATTCTGCTTCATGGAGCGTCGACATATTGCAAGGCCTTCATTCTGGCATTCTTGCATTTACAATGGAGCTGATGATGTGAGGCCTTACGTGTTTGATGGCTAAAGTTGGTCATGCCCACAAGCCATCAAAACACGACAAATGTCCATAAATCACTGCAGTTCGGATATATCGATTGTGGAACTTCTCTCATGCAGTGCTGTTGAGTCAACTGCTGTGTTATGCGCTCAGCTGGGCAAACCTAATGGCCAGTTCAAAGCCGAGCTCTAGTCGGCCAGTGCTAAAGACAAGAATATGGACAGGATCGGTGAACAGACGGCTTCTAGCAGGGTACGCAGGGCACAGACGCAGACGCAAAAGTAGCAGCATCCATCTCGTGAAGAGTCATGACCTGCTCGCACTGGAATAAACATCGCTCTACCATCATGGTGATAACCAGGCTCACATGCACAAGCATGCTGCCAATAGTGCTGCATGGTCAAGCATCAGGACGAATGACAACAAACTGGCAACATTTCAACACCGCATGCAGTATACAAGCAGGAAGGCTCAGAAGGCTCGACTCAGACGCCTCTGTGTGGAACTCACTCACTGATAGCTAAGCTGGGAGAGTTCGCGGACGAAGTCCAAAGAGTCCCTTGTAAATAATGGAGCTCTCGTCTGGCTTGTACTTCCGGTGCCCTTCACTCTGATTGCTTTTGCGGCCTACGGCTGCTGGGCCATGTTCATGCAAACCATTGCCGAATACAGTTTCGAGGAGCAGCGGTTTCGATTGTCATGCGCTCTTCATTTCTCAAGATACCTCAAGTGCACTATCCGTACTGACAAAGTAGCAGAGCAGGTCTCTGACACAAGCCGTTTATGCTGGTTTCTCCCTGTTGGCTCTGAGTTTCGGGGTAGAGTCCCAACTCACCGGGCCATGAAGATGGTCCAAGGCCCTGGAAGGGTCCACAGCCCGAACGGTCCTTCGCAAGGCGAAGTACGCATTCCCAGCTCTGGCACAGCTCGTGCTTGACCAGGGCGTCGCCCGGTGCCTGCACAGCGACAGAAGGGAAAAAAACTATGAAAAACTGAGCAGAACAGCGCTTGTGGCCAACGGCCTTCGTGACTGCTTCTTGCTTTTCCTGGCTACCGCAGAAGATGCGTCACGGGCGCACGCAAAACGTGGATCAGCATTGCGTGCCTGGATGTGCTGCAGCAGCTGGCACACGTTCATATAGTTTACTGCCGCCTGCGGGGCACACAGCAACCTTGTGGAATGGGCTTTTGCTTCCTCTGCTCTTCCGAACCGATTCTCACATGACAACTCCGTTTGCCTGGTGCGTTCCAGAATGCAGGGAAGCGACATGCATTTTGGGGGGGAGGGAGTTCCGACTCCAGATCTGGCTTTCACACTTTATTAAAGGGGCATTTGGGGGCTCTCATCTATATAAGTATAAAAAATTAACCCTAAAAAATGATATATATATATATATTTATTTATTTATTTATTTATTTATTTATTTATTTATTTATTTATATTTATATTTATATCTTGCTACAGATTTCCAGAAAAATTAGTGAACGAACTAAAGAGCTACATTTTAAGTCATGTAGCTATCCCACTCAAACAGCAGAATAACAAGAAGAACACCCTTTCAATTTCTAGTCAAAACCAGAAGTAGTTGATGACGCGTGCATTTGAATTAGAAACTTGGGCTGTCTTCATTCGGGGATTCTTGCTATGGGCAAGGCTGTCCAAGGCGCATGCGCCCACGCGTTCAAAATGCACGCGGTACTTGGGTGCGTCGAGGCCGCGGGTCCCGTTTAGCACGCACAAGCCAACGTTTTCGAGGCCTGTGGAAGCTTTGAAAAAAGGTTGTTGGAGGCTTCTTCCGGCTCAACATGACCATTTGACCTTTTAGGGTTAAGGCTTGCCACCCAGTATGACCTGCGAGGGTTTAGGGTTTGCCATCCATACATAGGGTTTCCTTTGGCTTGGTTCACAGGGTTTTGGCTTTGGCTTAAGACGTTTAGATGTTCAGGACTTGCCAACCAACATGACCTTTCGGGGCTTAGGGCTTGCCAACCAACATGACCTTTCGGGGTAAAGGGCTTACCACCCAACATGACCCCTTTTTGCCACCCGTCTAGCCATGCTCCACGGGGCAACTGCAGGGCCCAACTATACGATATGCTGGGTTTAGGGTTTGCCTGACCTTTCAGGATTCACCGTCTCTTTCACAGTTTCCCCAGCCCCCAGCCAAGCCCCGCCGAAGACCCACTAGCCCCAACACATGCACAGGCGCAGGTTTCCGGCCTCCCGCGTGCACCTTCGACCTGGCGACCTTTGCTATCTTATAATTTGGCACGTGCCGTTAATAGTATTCGTGCGGCATTTTCCAAATTGTTAAATTATTTTTGGAAAATGCACGAAATATGCGATCGCGAGAAGTTCATTTATTTCCAAGCCAACAGCCGGCAGGAAAAAGACCATCATCGACCAACAAAAAGTTCGCACGACGCAGCAAAACCAACGCTTCCTGAGTTGCCCGAGAGCCTACGGAGCCGCATCTTGACTGCCCTCCGTTCCGTCCCGGCGTGTTCCGTTCCGTTCCGGCGTTCCTTCTCGTTCCGTTCCGGCAAGGGTCCCGTTCCGGTGCCCCTCCCCCCCTTACACGTTCCGTTCTGTTTTTTTTTTTTGGGCTCCGGAGTCTCATTTGGCCCCCCACCTCCGGAGATGGAAACCCAACCCTTCGGCTGTTGGGACCTAAGTAAATGTACTGGCTTGTTCGTAGAATCCTGGTGCACAAAGAGATTTAAGAACAAGGTAAACGGAAAAGATAGAAAACCAAGAAAGAATGAATTCGCTCAAAAAGCCGACTGAACAAATTAAAATTACAGGGCTTTTGCTCGCTTATTTATAGAAGTGCGTGAGCAAAGCGAACAAGCGAGATTAATTTGGAAAGTCTTGCAAGCGGCCAATATTTGCCGGGCGGACATAATTATTGGCACTCGAAGCCCAATAAAAACTTCCTCTGCCATAATACTACGTACAGCCTTATTGTATGCTCTCTTCATAATGGACGTCCTAATTATCCTATTTGCCCAGGTTGTTTGCTCTGTATTGGTTCGTTTGAGCATTCTGCACAAGCTTACCAAGATCGATGTGTGGGACAGCGCTGTAAGGCTGTCACAAGCCTGAACGCGCGGACGAACAGCTGGTGCTGAAGCCATGATGCCTGCATGGTGTTGCAGCGCAAAGGCCGGCTACTTCGCAAACGTTTCGGGACAAGGCGTGTGCCACTCCGAAGCGTCATCCGCAAACAAACCAGACACAGCACCCCTGCCTGACTTGAGCAGCTGTGGAATGCAGCTTTTGAATGCGGCCACGGCAAAAGAATACTCCTGTCAGTTCGCGATCCTAGCAACTCCAAGACAACTCCACCACTTTAAGCTTTGAAGAGGCTGCCAGGTCCTGCCGCTCCAGGGCAGCCACGGCAGCGTTCAACGAGGCATCCGCCGCAGGCACCGCCTTCCCAGGCCTGAATGAATTTCAGGTGCCAGAGTGGGCTAGTCTTACTCTCTGCCTGCTTTATGTGCCCGGCCAAGGCGGCAGCACCTGCATCAGCGCTGGTGCCTGGGCCCTTGCTGGTTCTGGCGGCGGTGAAGGCGGCAAAGGTGATGACCGAGGGCCCCTTCAATTGCTGAACTACCCCGCGCTTGTCACCATAAATGGATGGAGACCCAGATGGACCTCGCTGGAGCTTGCCCGCGGCTTGGAGCCAGATCAGGTGACCGAACACTGCCTTATGACAGGGGTATGGGGGGAGGTACAGGGCGGGTATGGTATGGGGGGGGTATGGGGTACGGGGGGCGGGGGGGTCAGATATCCTTGAAGGCTGCTGAAGCCCGGGTCTGGATCCTGCAAACTCCTCGACAGCAAACTTTCTTTCAAGTTGTGACCGGGGTTTTACTTGGGACCCTTTTTTCGACTGTGTTGTGAGGCGCTACCTGTATAAGAAGATCGACCAGTGGGGCACTAGGATCAGTCAAACGCCGTGATAGCAAACCCCCTCGTTAGAGCCCTGAACGCGGCTTTGCTCTGGGCCAGGACGAAACAGAGAGAGAGAGGCAGAGGCAGAGAGAGAGAGAGAGAGATGCGCTGTTGCAGGTGGAGCGTATGCTGAACCCGGGTTTGCCAATTCCCTCGCCACTGCCGTCTTCGACCCAGGACTCATGAAAAATGTTATGCCACAAAAATTCTTCCGCCCTGTGACAAAAGTATTTCAGATACCCCTCATACTACCTGTGCTTGTTGGTTCGGTATGTTCGGTACCGGCTGCGGGGCAACCTGGAGTTGAGTTCACAGAACAGAGGCTTGAGATGGCTTGGGTGCCGCACTTTGTTTGCTCCCTTGCTCGGGAACCGCGGACGGCGCGGGCCTCAGCTGAGAAGTCGCACTGCAAACGGCAGCCAAGTTCAAGCCGCAAACATCTGGAAAGACTTCTGCAGCTGTGCCTTTTGCTAATAAGCATGCGGAACATGCACAGCTGGTCCTTTGCCGGGCAGCGAAGGCCAGACACCGCCAGACCAAGTCGCTCTACCAGCACTTTCGAGCAAGCTAGCAGAGCTAGCATGCGGAGTCTGCGCATGACCACGGGAGTTGCCAGAGTTCCCGCCATGGTTCGCCTCTGAGTAACCCCCTCTGACCGTCTGCACCACGGCAGGCACTGCGCTGGACGCATTGTGAGCTGCGTCAGTGGGCAGTGATGGCAGGGCCGTCTCGCCTCCGGACACTTTGACTTCGCCAAGTTTCGGAAGTCGCTTGTCGCCTCCTGATGCCAGCCCTTGTGGATCAAATATTTCAGCCCAATAGAACCAGCGCTGTGGCTTGGAAGGGTCAAGCCTTTCAGCAACTCGCCTTGATTCATCAAGGATGCGAGCCCACTGGGCTTCTCCCAGCGTTGACGCGATGTTCTGATCGGATCCCCGCTTGAGCTGCACTGGATCCTGTATGTACAAGGGTGGTGGCGGACCGACATGCGTAGAAGGAGGCGCAGCAGCCTCACAATCCGTCCCCTGCATGAGGGAGATACCTCTTGGTGTCTTTGCTTGAGGAGCGCAGACAAACTGGAAAAATCTGAGCAGCAACTCTCGCAGGCTTGGGGTAGGGGTCTGGGAAACTTGACTACCCTCTGCCAGAGTCTGTAGCGACGGGATGTACTGCTCCCTCTGCAGGAAGCACAGCACGAAAGCTGTCCATGCAACCCCGTTCATGTATCCGTCACGATGGTTTATCAAGCCATGGTTTCTGGCCCATAATTTCACCAATCGAATCAAATCCCTGGCCTTGCCACAGCAATCACAGAGACTGCGGAGGGTCGAGTCAAGAGATTCTTTGACAGGCGGTGACTCGATCAGAAGAAGGTGAGCGTGAAATCGCGGTGCCGAACTTTGTGCCGAAGCTTTAAGCTGTATCGAAAATTGGCATGTTGCATGTGGAAATAATCGCGTAGCATCTAATGCTGCCAAGTGTGTGGAATGTGGCACTGTAAAAAGGCGTGCCCAAAGGCGTGCCAGCTTCGTATCAAGCTCGTCTGGGCTGAACCCTGGCACTCTGCAGGCCACATCTATATCGGCGCCATTCAGTTCCGTGTCTTGAGCAGAAGAACCTATGATCTCGAGGTTGGGCCCTTTGCCAAAGTTGGACTGGAACTCCTGAGACATGGCAGCCTTCAGTAGAAATAGAGCGCGTTGACAATCTCTCTTGTACTCTTCGGTCGGCTGTAGTTTCTTAAGAAGCTCTGCCAACTCTAATTCCATGCCATGGGCTTTGCTCGAAGTGATGGCGTGCATGAGCTCCTGATCGCTCAAGCTGTCCTCCTCCCAACTCGCCGACTCCTTCACAACATGTCGCAACACACGCAAGGGACGAACACGGTGCTGATGTTCTGCTTTTGTCAACATCTCTTCTTTTGCATCTTGGATGTGCTGCCTACGTCCTCCTAAGCCTGCATCCCTATGGATAGGGTTGTCTTGTCATGTCTACAGCCACACACTACCTCGCGATGGCTAAGTAAGAAGGTTCGCCAGTGTTCTCCGCTTCACCGAACCCAAGCTGGCAGACAGCACTATCTTTCGCGAAAGGAATTGTTAACGGAACAGCGCGCAGCAGAAGGAACTGGCAGGTAACAGATCGAAACAGTGTACGAACAAACGAACGAACGGTGCAGATGCGTCAACATAAAAGCCCGCATGACTACCTGCTGAAGAAAGTCTTCAACTTGCAAATCCCAAACGACCAGCTGTTTGGCGACCCGCTACGTGAATGTGGACTTTTTTGTCTGCTTTCCCCCTTTTCCAGCCGATCCAACACTCGAAGCTGATCTGGGTACGCTCCCGAGCAGCCTCATGGGAAGAGGGGCCCGGCAATTGGTTTCAAAGGTGCGCCGCATGAAATCTCCTTACCACGCCGTGAAAACTTGTCGTCATGCCCCTGAACAGTTTCTGGATCCCGAACGTATGCTGGCAGACTTGTCTTCAAGAGGTCTCCAAAACTAAAGCTGGTCCACCATTCAGATTGTTGAGCACCTCTTGAGCCCCCAGCCAAGCATTTTTCTTCAGATTGGGCTCTTGAGCCTCATCCCTGCATTCGAAGAGATATTCCTGCGAAGCTGTCGTAATTGCTCCCTTCCAGCACGTTCTACATTCTATCCGGAATCAAGTTTCGACTATTGTTTAAGTAAAACACAAAAACACAAGGACAGCTATAGCCTTTTCTTAATTTTGTTCTTAAAAAATGCGAGAAGCGGCACTCCTTGAAGGCACCCGTGGCTGGTGTCCGCCGTCGGCTGTGCCACGGCGCAGGCTCCACGCCGCGCGTGTCCGAGCCACCAGCGGATGCAGGCGAAGCTGATGTCCCTGATGCAGTCGCCGAGGCAGTCGCCGAGGCAGTCGCCGAGGCGGTCGCCGCGGCAGTCGCCGCGGCAGTCGCTGATGCAGTCGCTGATGCAGTGTGCTTTGGCTTCGGTGCTAGGCTTTTTGTGGGTTTCACGCCTTGTTCTGGAACCTGCGCTCCCAGCTTTGCTCCATTGGCATCATTTGGAGCCTGCACAGAATCGATGGCCCGTGCCTTCGATGTGGGCGCTCCAAACGCATGCCGAGGGATTTTGCTGCCTGTCTGTCCGGCTTCTTCTAGCGGCTCCTCTATAAACCTCCTTCGTGACCCTAGCGAAGCTGGTGACGCTTTTGGTGCGGACTTGCTTGTGGTTTTCGGAGCCTCGTCCTTGCGCAATAAGCGTTGATTCAGGGTCACAGTGGAGCCTTCCAAACTGAACAGGTCTGGATATTTCGCCAAGAACTTGCGTATGTTACCAAGTCCTTGCAAGTCATGTTGGCCCCATTTCACTTTCACGGACAAGGAAGTCATCAGGGCAGCGCCGCCTTCTGCCTCAAGTCCATCCTTCAGGACTTGGACTGCCTTCCTTTCCATGGCCCACTGCTGCTTACCGCTGCTTGGCTTACGGCCGACCTCACATTTGGCTACCCTGGGGCGCCCTTCATGCTGACATTGCTTGAGCCTCAAAAAGCTTGGTCCGTCAGTCTCGTTTCAGCAAAGAAAGGAAGCAGCTGTGAATTTACCTACCCAGAATCTACACGCTTCAAGCTGCACCATGACTGCCGAGTGGCGACGCATCTTCAGTCACAGTCTTTCTCTTGGCCTGCTAGAGGATTCTCCACATGACTCTTGGCTCTTGAAGCGCATTCCCACAGGCGAAGTCCTCTTCGGCCCTCTTTCTTTCCAGGATGCCTCAAACGCTGACAGCAGCACTGTGAACATGGGCTCTTCCGTCACACTGCCTTGCATGAGCCGGCCCACAGGCGGAGTTGTAGCAGGGATCTCTCGGGTGCGATGGGCCGAGTCCTGTGCACTGAATTGAGCGCAGAGCACACTTCACCAGGCAAAGTACTCAGGGACATCAATCCGTCCTCGGGAGGAGGAGGAGTTGGCTTGTATGCCACCGAAGGTGGTGCAGCTTGACTCCATGGAACCGTAAGGGATGCAGCCGGTTGAGCTGCTGGCAGCTGTGGTGATGCAAAACCCTGCGTCTCCTGCAAGCTGCAGCATCCACATACGTGCACACTGTAATTGCCGCAGCTAACTTTGGCAGGTCTCCAGGCTCAAAAAGCGTCAAGCCCCCTTGCGAAGATCCATCATTCCAGTCAAACCGCATACAGCAGCCACCGACCATTACAGACCCCCAGCGAAACCACACTTATGCTTAGCACTGCTGTAAAGTGTTAAAGCGAGAAGTCATGCAGTGCACTTGATCGGGTCAAGGGGGCCGCATGACCGAGGCAAACCATAACAAACCATAGCAAGGCAAAGCATGGCGAAGCCTGGCAGAGCATGGCAAAGCCTAACCAGAGAAGGACCTTCAACTTCTCAGATGACCAACCTACCGAATCATGCACGAAGAAATTCTGCAGGACCTGGCCTGTGTTATTCGGACAAGGGCCTTTCTTGCTACATAACCGCAACTCGAAACCCTCCAACGATCTCCAAAGCGCCTTCTGCGCCAGCTGCCAACTTGATGTAGCGCATGATGTGGCTTCCTGTGTGTCTGGGGTTTTTGCACCTGGCACAGAATGGAACATGCGCAGGAAAACATTATCAGCTGACGCCCCATGGAGCCCCCATGCGCAGGAACTAGGAAAGGTGTTTCGGAACCATTGGGTTGGTGTTCCCCTTCTGTTCACCAGGCTCTTGGACCGTTCTTGATTGCTATGCGGCAGGGCCGTTTACGATTCATGGCGACCTGGCAAGCTTTGCAGAGGGCCCGGAACAGTCTTGGAACCGTCAAGGTCAAGCGCATCCCAAGTGCGACGCTGACTGTGGCCTCGAGCAGGCGCCGGCCACGGTGCCTCGCTGATTCCGGGATTTTGATTTTTGCGGTTGACCTTGTGGACTTGGGCACTGAACTGAACTCAGATTGACCACAACATTGGCCAAAGCTGGTTCCTAGATCTCGGACGGCTGCAACATGGACAGCACCAGCCCCATATGGTTCATGTGGCCAGCAGAGTGCCACCGGCGCCCACCCCGCGCCCGTTGCATCCACCCGCCCCGCCTGCTGAGCAGTAACCTGAGCGGTGCCTGCCTCGCAGACTCGCAGAATGCTGCAAGACGTTGCAAGTGGCGACACGGCTAGCCGGTTTGCCCATTTCTTCATTTTCTTTCGTCATTTCATTTCTTTCTTTCTTCTTCTTCTTCTTCTTCTTCTTCTTCTTCTTCTTCTTCTTCTTCTTCTTCTTCTTCGTTTTCTTCTTCTTCTTCTTCTTCTTCTTCTTCTTCTTCTTCTTCTTCTTCTTCTTCTTCTTCTTCTTCTTCTTCTTCTTCTTCTTCTTCTTCTTCTTCTTCTGCTCACTTGGGGGCCCCGCAAGAGAGGGACCCGGCCGCTCTTTCTCTCTTTCTCTTTCTCCTTCTCTCCTTCTCCTTATCCTCCTTCTCCTTCTTTTTCTCCATCTCATTCTCTTTCTCTTTCTCCTTCTCTTTCTCTTTCTCTTTCTCTTTCTCTGTCTCTGTCTCTTTCTCTTTCTCTTTCTTCCCTCCTTACTTCCTGCGCATATGGCCCCCCGAGGGGAGCCGCCCCAAAAGGCATGCCTTACAGAGTCTGCCGGTGTGAAAAGGCGTGTACGCATCCAGGTTGGAAAGGACAAGCAAGCACCAAAGTTGCAACAAGTGAAGTTCTCCTGGATGTGTAGACACTGCCACTTTGGGCTGTTGGGGCTTGGGCAAAAACATGCACTGCTATGTGTGGACCGAAATTGCCATCCCGCCCGTTAATTGAGACCCGTCCCAAAAATTCCACCCCTGCAGATTGGCTCTTTCTCTTTCTCTTTCCCTTTCCCTTTCCCTTTCCCTTTCCCTTTCCCTTTCCCTTTCCCTTTCCCTTTCCCTTTCCCTTTCCCTTTCCCTTTCCCTTTCTCTTTCTCTTTCTCTTTCTCTTTCTCTTTCTCTTTCTCTTTCTCTTTCTCTTTCTCTTTCTCTTTCTCTTTCTCTTTCTCTTTCTCTTTCTCTTTCTCTTTCTCTTTCTCTTTCTCTTTCTCTTTCTTCTTCTTCAGGGCTTGAAGGGCGCGCGCGCGCGCGCGGGGGGGCACGAGCACACCCTCCGCGCACTAGGCGCGCCCGGTTCGTGGTCCAGTCAACGTGAGACATGTAAGCCCCCCAGGCTCTTTCTCTCTCTCTCTCTCTCTCTCTCTCTCTCCCACAGGCAAGGCAGGCTCTTTCTCTTTCTCAGTCTCTGTCTCTTTCTCTGTTTCTTTCTCTTTGTCTCTCTCTCTCTCTCTCTCCCCGCTTAGCCCCCCGGAAGGGGAGCTGTTTTAAGGGGTGCGCACGTCCCAAGATCTGGTCTGTGATGCCACGCCCACGGTCTTCGTGGCGGCCGCCAAAGTTTCGGCACGTTGGCCACGTTGGGTTGTGGTTCCAACTTTGTGGAGGGTAATGCCAGGGTTCAGGGAGTATGGGGTGGCCACTCTTTGGGTTGGGGATCGGTTCGCTGGGGTAGTGCCTCTCCCCCTAGAGGGAAGGCTCTCACCACGGACAGCTACTCTTTCGCACTTTCTCTCTTTCTTTCTTTCTCTCCTTCTTTCTGTACTTCTTTCTTTGTTTCTTTGCTTGCTTCTTCTTTGCTTCTTCTTTGAGACCTTGCATGTTGCGCCCTAAAGTCTTCCTATGCCTTGCCAGTCGGTTCCTCCTGTCCGCAGTGCAGTTGACAAACATTCCTGACCCGTATGCGGGGGACGCACCCGGCCATTACCCGATGGCTCGAGTCTATATATCCCACTCTACCGTGCCCGCATCCTTGAATCCAGAACCGGTGTGTCCTCTCACGCCGGCTTGCCAGGCCCTGGTGCACAATATGGCAATATGGTGCTGGAAAGTTTTGGCCTTGTCTCCGTCTGCAGGCTGTGGGCTATTTAAGGCTGTGGACTGTGCAAAGAGGCGGCTGCGGTCGTCCATGGTCGTCCAAGGCATTTCCGGTCGCGTTGGCAAGCTGGACTTTAGGACTTTGGCTTGCATTGATTGGGGGTTGAAAGCCCCAAAACCTAGTTTTGACACTATTGCTGTTGCGTTGCGGCTTTCCAGCGCTGACCCCACGGATTCTTACAAGCACCTCCGGGACATAGCATGCTTGCCCAAGCGATGCTGGCCGTGCTACGAGAAAAGCTTGGACACTGGTTTGGAGCCATCATGCGCGAACAATTATTACTGGCGCATCAGCCATCACCAGAGCTTCAAGCTCAAGGATGATTGCGTCCGACCAGAGCAGCAATTTCTGAACGATGATTGTAAAGCTGTGCTATGATCAGACTGGACCCTCCATTCCCGACTGATACTTACCTTTGTGCCACCAGCGCCTCCAAATGTCGCCAAGCACACTAACGGTCATTAGCGCATCCGGCCCAAACGACGATGACGTCCGTGCAAGCATTTACCAGCACATCATCCCTGGCCAAAGCCTGGCCCCGAAACATGATTATTTCTGCGCCACCAGCAGGGCGATTGTCAGGCGACAGCCCGTTAAATACATGCATGGACATGGTTGCTCTGAAACTACAATTGCTGAAGCTAGGCTTCAGCGCATCGAATCCAGAAGCATCTGCGAAAGGCAATTGTGGCCACAAATCTTGTGACCGAGAGCCACCTGACGGGCTTGCAAAGATTTGCAATCAAAGATTTGCAATTGCACAAGATGTCCTAACCGACTACAAAGAGCGAAAAGGCAACACTGATAAAAATGCACCAGTTTGCAGTGAGCAATTCCGCTCCCATATTCACACTTGACAGGCTAAGCTTCGGATTTCGAAGAACTTATAAGAACATGGCCTGTGTTAGCACTTCCTGAGCCTGGCTACTATAGCCAATCAAATTATAACAGAGATCCGTGGTCACAGCCTTCAAAGCCGGTTGGCCAGGAGTTCTGCACCTGCATGGATGTCCGGATATCTGCCAGGATGTCTGCACGTTGGGCCGCGTAGCCTGCTCATCCTCTGCTTCGGCTTTTCGGCTCCGACCACCTCGAGACATGGCGCTGCAGTGCGCCTCATACAGTTCTGCCTTCCCGAGCCTTGCTTCGGCATGTCTGTGATGCCCCATAGCCTCCGGCTCAAGTCAACGCTTCTCCAAAGCCGCAAAGCCGGTCCGAGATTTAGGATCAGACCCCGACGTCTCACCTTCACATCGGGGCAGACTTTGCAAAGGACCACTTGCAGCATGTAACAGCTGGCCTTGGTGCGTTGCTCCCGTTGCCCCCGTGGCGGCACGAATCTTAACCTCATGAGAAACAACAAGCGAATGCCTTCGGAATACTGCCTAAAGCCTTTCAGGCGGGAGTTGCAGGATACCAGGTGTTGTGTTGCTTGTCGTGCCGTTGCGGGCTTTTCTCCGACCAGCAGCCAACAACTTGATCAAACTACAGCGATCGCTGATGCCATTATGTACGAGCCACCAACCACAGCAGCCAGAAACCACATAAATCTCGCAAATGCACCGCCTGCCTCGTGCGACAAATTTGTGTCGAATTTGCAACTGGGCATCTGGTGGGTCATGTGCCCGGAAGCTCCGGCCAGTTCCGGCCAGTTTCCAACCACCGCAATTCTAATCAATGTGTGCCTGCCATTCATGATTCTTACTTAGGCGACTCCGTGATGTCCAACACCAGGCATTTTATGTTCGTTTCACGTTGGAAGGAGGTGTTGAAGCACACCTTCCGCGCAAGAGTTGCTGCTGTGTGTGTATCTGCCACATCTGCCTCATCATACGGTCTTGGTGTAGCAGCGAAACTCACGCATCTTGTGTACCATGTCATTCGTTGGCAGCAGATCCGACTGGAGTTTACCGGCACGCATATAAGCATGCCCTGTCTGATGGCGTACTCCCTACTCCCATAAGCTTCCATGCGTGGGGCCGGGCCAAGCGGATCGAGGACAACGACAAGCAACTGGGTGGGAATTTGAAAACCCCAAGGAAGATGCTCAAACACGGCACGCCTGGCTTGTGCCACTGACCAATGAAACAAGGTCCACTTTCAGGGCGCACTGCAAGCCAAAACTTCGAAGTCTTCACGCTTGGGTATCAGGGCCCAAGCCCCTTTCCAACACGTGTCCCCCCAAGTCAAGACTGCAGCCCCCAAAACCAAGACCTTCCTCAATATCTGCTGCATTGTCATGGCATGTCCCGAAAGGCGCCTTCTTCCATGCTTCACCTCGAAGCTCTCCTTAGTGATGTCTAAGGTCTATGAGCCGCACAGCCACTCATGCCCAATTGTGCTAAGAATCCGCTCAGTACAGTATCCAGGCATTGGCGGTGAAAGTGCAGCAGGTCATTGTCAGAACGGCAGACACCCCATATCCGGACCTGCTGAAAGGAAGCATGTGTATTCCGACAAACCTTAACATACCCCCCCCCATCTGCAAAAGTGCTACAAACAGCCGTAAGCAGTTTGTACTATGCACATGGTTTTGAAGTACCGGTGAACTTCACATGCCCGACTGGTCTGCACATCGGGAGCGGAAACTTCACAGCTGTGCAAGCCCAATTCTGCACTAGCCAAAATGTCCGGGGTGTCTTGCATTGATGTGAGAAGTGCACTGACTGCCAGACTGATTTCATGGTGTGGCTGGTTTATCTTGGCGTTGCATTGCTGATGCTGTCACGAACAGGAACAGCAATAGCTGTGCAAGTGCCGTAGTGAAGCATCATTTGCACGTCCGCCAGCTTCTTGCGACACCGAAGCTGTGACATAAACGGAGACATGCCGCTGCCGAAGGCAAGATCTGCTAAACTCCCTGGTGCTGTCACACTCCCAGGCCTCAGTGATGTCCAACTCGGCGGGACCAAATGAAATATTGGCCTTGATCACATTGTGTGGTGGGTCCAGTGCAGCATGTAGCGGCGTGGTGCAGGTCAAGCCCATTTGCCCGCCTCTAGAGGCGCCGACGGCAAGGAGATGGCAGAGCTAACGACCATCCGGCCATCCAAGCACACCTTTGTCTGCACTTTTTGAAAAACGGCATGTGTACAGTGACAACAGTATGTTTTGCTCTCAGCACAGGCCTCCAACGAGTTCAAGTCAGATCTCAGGGCGAAATGAATCCACTCGCCGGATGGCAGGGGCTCACCTTCAGTACAGTTTGACTATTTGGCGGCACTAGCGACTGCGACTCATCAAAAGAGAAGTCACATTTGAAACCAGAACCACACGATGCGGAACACCGTGAAGAACCGGGTCAGTAACCTAACTAACTCCTAACTCACTCTACAACATTTTGGACGTTCCACCCTTGCGAATCGCCACGGCAAATCGGACAGGCGAGATCACAGTCAACTGTCAGTCGCCTTCTCTTCAGTGCCTGGGAATGCATTTCTAGACTAGGAGTTGAAGTGTCTCGCTGCAGAGTTTCCGGCTGCGTGAGATTCCAGGCTTACCCGACGCTGCGCTTTCGCTACTCCCCGTGATTGGCACCCCATCGACCAGGACTCAGGCAGTTCCATACCCAAGCGGCGGTCATAGGTCCTCTTGAGCATGCTTTCTTTCCATAAGGAGGCCGACGCAGCCGCGACGTTTTTACCCAGGTGCAGTTCCAAAGCGACCGCGAGAGTAGTCAATCAGGTACAGCCACTCGATGTTGCCGAGCACTGTTGGGAGGTTGAGGAAACGACCAGCAAGAGCTCCAAATGCGCGACAAGTTCCGGAAACACGAGAGCCACCTTACCAACCCTTGTGCAGACGCATCGTGCACAGGGCTTAAAAACTCATTCCGGGAGAAAACACAACTCAGGAGTTCAAGCTTGGCAAAGCAGCTTGGCACCGCACAGGCGCCCTCCAAGATTGGAGAAGTTTGCCCAGAGGCCACCATGACAAAGCCAGGACGACTGCAGGGCTCACGGTTTGGGGAAACAATCAAAGTCGCAGGACTTGCTAGTAGTCGGCCTGGGCCGGTAGCACAATGACCAGTACTGGCCAGAGTGGGCCCGGCGCACAATTTGAA
Source organism: Symbiodinium natans (assembly GCA_905221605.1). Taxonomy (NCBI): domain Eukaryota; class Dinophyceae; order Suessiales; family Symbiodiniaceae; genus Symbiodinium; species Symbiodinium natans. Next base: position 537,682 of record CAJNDS010002067.1, on the reverse strand, counting down.
GATCCTGCCCCATCCAACTTGGCAGTTTGAAGCTTCAACAAGCACTCAGAATTCGGAGCAGCGCGGAAATGTATGGCACATGGTATCAAAGAATGAAGTCTGCCTCTTTAGGGCTCGATGGTGTGCTGCGCATCCAGAGCTCGACCTTGGTACTCACATGTACTGTCTGCCAGCCTCTCTTCAGCTTGCATTGAGGCTTATTGGAACTTATTGGAAAGAAACTTGCTAAGCCCTGTACCGTCCATCCTGGCATGGCATCGATTCCATCACTGTCCGCAGGCACCTCGGGAACATTCGGGAGCCGCAGTTTTCAGAGGGGGGACGCAGAAGTGACGCACAGGACCACCCCGATTCGAAGGAAGGGCACGTCTCTGGTTAGAACGCGCTACTGTATGCAGTACCACTGTATGCAGTACCCTTGCCCAAGTCGTCTGAAGAACAACCGTCTGACAGCCTGTGACTTCATGTCCCTTCAGCATGGGCGTACTGGAGACTGGTGCCTGGAAGATAACCTGCGAATAATCCTCGACTTGTCACTGTCGTCCCCTTGTTTTGGACCCAACGCTCCCACGTTGATCATTGATCCAAACAGCAAGGACACGCAGCGCCTGCAGATCTGTACCTGCCCTCTCCCCACCAACGAGGGCGAGCCTCAAGCGCTGCAAGATTCTCGAATTCCACATGCAACCTTCAGGCTTGTGTCCTGTCACCACTCAGCTTGAAACTGCTTGCGGTCGCTGGCACTGGAACCAGAGTAGCTCAGCCTCAGTATCAGATATGGGCTGATCGGCTGATGCGACTGATGAGACTGCATCGGACAGAGGCACGGGCTCAGCATTGCACAACTGCACGGCGAAATTGGGCAACAGCATTTGTCCCCACCTTCCGAATTCGACTGTGCGCCGTGTGCGCCGCTCTGACTGCTATCCGGTCGCTAGGTAGCCGGCTCATCTGTGGGCTCCATGGGATCATCAGGGCTTAAGGGTCCTTGCCAGCTTCCGCCGCCTAAAGGGGTTACACACTCGTTCACGGTCCATGTATGAAAAGGCAACCACCGCCGCGAAGACGACGTGATAAGGCATGCAGCTAGTGCAGCTTTCTGAGCTTGCGGCGGAGCGCCCCTGCTCGGCCACAGCCACCGCTGTCCCGAAGCACATTGCCTTCTCCATCGGCACACCGCCTTTGGTGGCACAAGCCATGCGTCATCATGCATTTCATCAATGAGGGAAGCTGGGTGCGTCGCCAATAAACGAGAAGGCCACTGGGAAGCATCACAGGCTCCCTGCTTGCAAGAAGCAGCCAGAGGCTTTGGCTGATGATCGCGGATGTGCTTTTGCTGCTTTCAAGCCTGTCCCCACGTCCAGGACTTTCTTCGCGGCTGCTCGGGCTTTCCTCCGCCTCCTGCTGGATGGCCTGCTACTTGAAACGTCGAAGAGCCATCCTATGCCTGTGTCCTCAGAGCCGCCTTGAAGGAACGCACCTGCACCTGACATGAAGCGCAATCACCAAGGTGATCTCGTCTCAAAAGCTGCTGGCTCCTGCGTGGACCCAAGTCCAAGCCATTGAAGAACGGTGGCGGTGTGCAGCGGGCACGCCTCCCAACCCATGATCGTCAACCCGCGCACCACTCTCTTTCGACCGTGGCATCTCCGCAGCAGTCGGTTTGCCTGTGAAGCTTTGCGCAAAGGCGGGGCTTCACTGAAAGGCTGCTCCAGTATGGCCTTTTCAGATGTCACGTGGCGGTTCCAGGATGTCTTGCCTGATAACTCATGCCAGCTGCACTGATGCTGAGCAATCAGGAAGCCCTGAACTCCGGGTAGGCTTCGTAGATTGGAGAATGACAGCCTCTGCGCTTCCCAGACTACATCTCAAGGCAAAAGAGAGATAACAAGGCCTCACCTTCTCCACAAGTGCCTGGCGAATCGCGAATCATCGTTGGTATCTTCGCTTCTCTTCAAGAGACAAGATTTCTCTTGCCAGCACTCGGCAGGAGATCCTACAAAACCACATGATGGCCAGATGCAAATGGCCTCGACAAGTGGTGCGCGGCTCTGAAAGGCATCACACCAATGGAACTCCCCAGGCGTTGCCTCCACAAACAGGTCTCAAGAGCTGAATGTCTGATGCCCGGTTTATGAAACCCCTGCACAACTGACCATCTCTTTATCTGCAACTCCAAGAACCATTCCTTGGGTGTATTCAGATCTCGAACATTCTCGAACACTCCGACCAAACGCAGAGAACGGCGTTCCTGCACTGCCATTGGCCACGCCGTGTCCCGGCTCAGCAGCGTCAGGCCCAAATACGACGGCTTGGCCTGCCATACAGTCTTCGGAAACGGGCTTCAAACACAGCACCGCTCTGGATGCAACAAGCTGTGGCACCTCTGAAGCATGTCGTACAACAGCGGGTAGCAAAATACCCAGTGGCAGCAGATCCTGCTTGACAAGCCCATTGCCAGCCAGAGCCTGACAAGCATAACACAATCACATGCCCGGGAAGGCATTCGTCAAAACTCAGCTTCCTGCCAGAGCCTCTGCTCGAGCACCTCCTGGAAAAACAGTTTGCTGTGCTTGCCAGCGCCACTCCCTTGTAACATGTTGCAACATCAACGAGCGAAGAAGAAGCATCGGTTGCTCCTACGAGAACTGAGCAGGTCATGAGACATGAGCCCGCAGTAGCCACCATTGGACTGCGAGCTGGGCCACTCCTCAAGGGGGCCATAGGCCATAAACTATAACAGGTCTCAAGTCATTTCGCGACATCTCGCGACCCGTTTCTTTATCTTTGCAATGCTACATCGAGCTTCAGGCCACAAGCGGTGAAGCGTGTCTTCGATTTGAGCTGCCACCCGAGCCTTCGGCTCCCACTTTAGCTGCCATTGGATGACGCCATGAACACACTTGTATCAAGGCAGGTAGCGGGAGCCACATCGCCACCTGAACCTTGCACAGCCACTTCAAGCCCAGTCCATAAGAAATCCACACGTCCACAAGACGTCCACAAGATGTCCACAAGATGTCCACAGCACAATCATTTGACTCGTTGCTAAGTCTCGCCTCGGCGGGAGCTGAGACCACAAAGAATTGCTGCTAAAGCTCGAAACTCGTCGTGTGCCTCACACTCACAAGAACGAAGCGATTGGCACGGCTCATCACCAATTGCCAAAAACCAATCAGATATTGCAAAATGTCTCTGTAATAGCGTTACTGAAATTCATTGCTTGCCATGTGTGTTGCGCGCTTCGTGGGGACTTGACTCCTGTGCCAAGTGGCAGCCGTGGCCAGACGAAGGACCGTCCCGGCTACGTCCTTCAGCTGCGGGGGCGCCTTCGAAGGGAGAACGCTTCAAGAGTGGGGAAGGTTTCAAGACAAAAAGGAATCATACAACCTTTAACAAGAAGCTCCGGCAAAATAAGGACGAAGAAAGACTAAGAGAGAGGGAGAGAGAGAGAGAGAGAAAGAAAAAAAAATCAGCGAGAGAGCGAGGGAGAGAACGACACACATGACTCATCTGACTCATAGCCATAGAGTCCGAAGCGCTGCGAGGTATGCGAAGCGGATCACTCCCGAATCATTCCGTGAGACTAGGCCTGGAACAATTATGAACCCACCCGCACACACACACACACATACACACACGTCAGGGAATGCTTCTGTTGAGCATCGGCCGCTGCAGAGCTTGTGGTTTGAGGGAAGTTGAGTTTAGGAACAATTGAGTGCCTCTAGCTACGAAGTGCAGCTTACGATTTTGAAGAAAGATTCAATTCTTGCAGAATTGAAAACATTCTGCTCCAAACGTCAAAGAAATTCAAAGAACTCAAGCGAACACAATGTCAGGATTCGTTACAAAAAACCCTTGCTTAGAAATGCTTGTGCTAAAATTTGGATCGATGCTTTCTAGACGAACAAACATTGATTTCGCGTGCATCTGCGATTTTGGACCTGTCGCCTGTCGCACAAACATGTGGGGAGGGCCTTGCCCCATGGCAACGGCCCTTCACGCACAAAGCTGCCCGCCACACAGCCAAATGGGATCGTAAGTCTTCTACAGGGCGAGGGGCGGGACAAATTGCATCCGACTGCTGGTGACAGGCTTCCGCCGCACAGCAGCACAGCTTCGGGCAGCCTAGCGCAAGCAAACACCAGCAACAACGCGACAGAAACAACGAGGCCAAGCTGATGCTCAACAAGAACAGACACATTAACGCAGAGCAAAAAGTTTGCTGGAAGGATCCAATACCAACCGCGCACCCCGTTTGCCTGCCTTCTCTACTAGGAGCCTGGGTTTAGACTGTATACTGAGAACATCAGGAATGCCCTACACTATGGGCCACACTTGAGGTGATCTACATATGAGCCTGGTGTTTAAATCAGCCTGCGTGTTTCAACAGGATCCCTAAGAGGGAATAGGCCGGGTCGTGCTGAGAGATCCTCCATCCACCCATGGAGAGAGGGTATTGCGATGTATTACGTGAGGCTTCTTCAAAAACATCAATGCAGCACCGAGGTCCGAACCCCGAGGGTTCTTCTACGGGGCAGGTCTCGCGCACGGCACACACCCGGGGTTCTGTCGGTCTGCTTTCCCCCCGCTTGCAGGGAAGGACAAGTATGAAGCGGAAATGCGTCTACTTCTTCTTCTTCTCCTCGGTAAGAAAGGCAGAGCCCCGCGCAGTCGCACACCCACATGTACGTGCACACGCCACAACACATTCCTGCTCACTCCGCTTCAATCTCCGGGGTGGAGGGTGCCAAAGGCGCAATCATCGAGCACAACAGCACCGACCAAAATGTAGCCAAATACAGCTGTAGTCAACATCTGTACGTTCTCGCTCTGGCCTTCCGCTGCTACCGAACCTACTTATTGGAAACATGACTGACATCATCCAACGGAGTCGAAGCGAAACCTCCATGTCTAGTCTCTGCGGCTCCTCGGCGCAAGCCGCTGCCGGCCAGAGCTGCTTGTCATCGACCTCCTGGGATTGGAGAACACTGTGGAAGTCATGAGACCCGTGAGATGCTGTTCGCACCTTGGCATCTACATGCTTGCAACAACCTTCAACAATTTGCAACCTGCCTTCGGCAACTCAGCCGGTGTCAAACGCCAATCGGTCTGCCAAGGGCGCCGAAGCTCTCATGGACTAAACAGCGCGCAACCAGCCTCATTCATCCACGAGCTGTCTTGCAAGAGAGTGCCAAGAACCTCGTGCACAGTTCAGTTTGCGTTCTCTGCTTGAATGTCAGAGTAGCGGCACTCACCTTGCCTCACAACAGCTGACGGGGCGCGTCCTGCGTTGGTGAATCGATCAAACTCTGAGACTGCAAGCTGAAGTGCCCCGCGATACCTCACGCGAGCGCGTAGTCTTGTTGTGGATTGAAACCTGCCACCCAACGGGGCTCCTTGCAGGGAGAAGCAAACACTCGACACAATGAATCACGATGAGGCACAAGTTGCAACACGTGGAGCGCAGCGCATGATCGAGCAAACGTGTACTTCGCATCCTCCTGCGACAGAACCAGCAAACAGGCTGACGCCAGTCTGCAGCTCGACTGACACAAGCCTCGACACAGGCTTTCAATGTACCTGGTCCTGTGGCTTGTGGTGACCGTCTAAACATGCTGCTTACACCCATGCAGCACGCCTGTCTGGTAGCGCTGATGCTATCAACTGAGGCCTGTCGTAAGATGCTACCACCTGCCCAGCCAGAATGCTGATGAGACGATGTGCACTACGAGCATGCTCCTGCTGAAGTGGATGGTCTGGATGTTAGGCTGCCTGGGTTTGCTGAGGCTGCTGCCTGCGGTCTTGTAGGCATTTTGGTGTTGCAGGCGCACACGGCGAATGGAGTCGAAAACAGCAGCACACCTGACAGGTGTCAGGAGCGGCTGGCTTTGCATGCTTTACGTAGATGCTCTGAAGAAATGCGAGGGGCCTGTGGATTTGGCATCTGGTGCCTGAGCTCGACAAGATGACAGCTGCACGAATCTGTGCGGAGCTCCAATCCGATGTCACTGACCAGGCAACCTCACCAAGCAACCTTCCTGGAGACAAGCTACTCGCAGCCATGCCAAGGACAAAGCACGTCCTTGCTCGCACGCTGCGGCCCTTAAGTCTAGCCACATCTGCAAATCGATGGTGGGCTCACCTGGGCACAGCGAAGATTGCACCCGAAAAAGAGGCAGAACACCGGCGCCTTCATGCATCATCATACGCACGACCCAAATGGTAAAAGGTGCTGCCAAAGCGAGGAAGCTGCCTGCACAGGCAATCATCATGCGGAGCTGTGTGCCATATACATGCCAGACCATGCCAGTGAAACCAGCATTATCGCATCATGCACAAGCTCACAACCTTGGCAAAGCCAATTGAAATAAACACTTGGACCCGGCCAAAGCTGGCTGGGCGAGCAGAGGGCAAGATTTGGATGACCATAAATGAAGCGATCAAGTTTTGGAAGGAAGGCAACACGAGCCGCTCGTCAAGAAGAGGAAAGAAGGCATTGGACACAAAACAATCAGATTCATCATGTACAAAGCGGGGTCCCCATCTGCAGGGGTCATTAAAAGGGCCGCCTTCAAGGTCGCACAAACATCGCGCTTTACAAAGCGAGTCGTGAACTTTCGCATTCACATATTGTGGGTCAGCGCTTGTTGTTGTGCATGGCTTTTGCCGATCACATTTGCAAATCACATTTTCTCTACCTTCGTCGAACCCGGGCCTCCTGACCCAAACCCCTTTCGGAGAACGAAATGCACCGAGAGACCATCCACTCCACGAGCCACCAAAAGATGGCAACATGGTGACCCGATTCCGCTCGCCAAGCCGAATCAAGCGGAGACGCCAGTGACGCCAGGATGTGCCAGAAAGCCCATATGCTACGCAGACGGTGCAGCTCTCCGCTCAGCTAGCAGCTTGAACATGCATGTTACATTTAAACAAAGTGGAAAGTCGGATTCCTTCAAGAGACGGGCGTTGCTGCTCACTGTCAGGTCACCACATGAACAGAGCGATACGGCCTGAAGATTTGAAACGGCCATCCTAAGCTCTACCAGAAACAGTGTAGCAACCTCTCACTGCAAAATCTCTGACCACTGAAACACCTCCGGATCCACTCCGAGAAACCCATCGGTAGTCAATGAGCTGCAAAGGTCCCGAAGTCGGCATTGAGACTGATGAACTGGCCTTGCTCGAACGGAGTCTTCGCTAAGGTTCACAGGTTCTGTTGGAGTCTATGCATTGGATAGAAGCTCCAAGGCTCCAAGACTCACTAGCCAAGATTCTGAAGAACATCAAACGCGATGCGCTTTTTGCAAGTCGGTGAAGCTGGACCCCGACGTTTGCAAATCGGAGTGGGCCATCCATCCATCGGCTTCCCCATGACAGCCTGTCTCAGCCGTGTGTGTCAAAGACCTTCTGGCGCCAAGTGCATGATAGTGCATGATAGTGCATGCAGCCAGTTGCGCACAGTGCATCCGAACCAGGGCAGCCAAGCCTTGCACTTGTGACACCACGGCGACATGCTAAATGGAACCGTCAGAGTTCAAGACCACCTTTTTAGCCCCAGACAGACGTTCTGCCCCATCTGCCGCAGCAGTGGATGCCACACTCAGCTGTGCTCCGGCTGTGGCGGAGGCAATTTCCCCGCTGCAAACCCAGGTCTGTGACTCTTTCCTGCAAAAGGGAGAAATTTCCCAACTGACGAACTGCCTGTATTGACGCGCACTCATGTCTTCCCCCATTCTTCCCCCAAGCGGTCGGTGGAAAGCAGGTGGGCACGCGAGGACGGGGAAGCATGAGATAGCATAAGCATGTGAGAGGACACCGGGGACGTCACCGAACACAGAAAAACTGCAAAGGTGCATTCTGGCAGACTATGTCGGTCCTGCAGAGCCAGGCCACGCGCGTGCCGGTAAAGCACGCATGCACTGCGTCTGGAAGACGTGCAAGAAGCTCACCCTCCGAGAAGCACTTAGGCAGATTGCAACCGAGCGTTCTTTGGGACAATTTGCGACAGCGTGACCAGCCTCAGTCTTGATCAGCCATACATTCACCGATGCCGCCTCTTGCTGATTTCAGACAATTTTGAGACTGCTTACATCTGTTTCCACTTGCGTAGTTTTGTCAGGCTCCCTCGCACCATCTTGCACCCAATGTGCTTCAACGTTGATCACGGGTGCAAAGTACAGCAAGATTCGAGGTGTTTGAGGAGCATGCCATAGCCGCATTTCTGCTTTTTCAAACCCCCAGACATGCGTTTTGTGTCCTAGACACCCTGGCAACAATTCTGCACAGCGCACCTCCCGCACCATCACAAGCAGGTGGCCTGCAGCGCCATGGGAGAGCTCCTGCATGGCTGGTAAATGGTGTGTTCATGTGTGTTCGATATGCATGTGAAACTGGGGCAAGTGCATCCAGGATCGCCAATGGCTGCCAGTCCACCTGCATACAGCAAGACCAGCCAGCACCCCATGATACGACAAATTCCAGCCCTGTCCATGCCTGAGCTGCTATGGCAATCGAAGTTGTTCTGCCACTGGAAACCTGCAAGAACGAGCGAAGTTCCCCAATGACCACACTTCGCAACCGAACCGTCCGAAGTGGCTGAACTGTTTTGAAATGCTTTGATGAATCACACCTAAACTTGCAGCTAGCGGAGATGGCGCATTGAGTCTGGCTCATGTCCCGAAGAAATGAAAGCATGGGAGCGCAGTGGAAGACCCCCCTCCCGAGCAATGAAAGGCACCTTTGACCTCTTGCAACTCCTCCCTACCGCGTGCCGTCATCACTT